>JAOEHX010031953.1:0-15058 GCA_025448015.1 Bolborhynchus lineola
AGTGTGGAGGTACACCTACCTACACAGACTAGCCTGGGTTTGCTGCAGCTTTTGTATTTTCTGATCACTTGAAAAATATCATCTCCTGTGAGTCTTATGAGCAGGAGCAGCCTAGTTTTTATTTATTTATACTTCACTGAAGAGCTACCTTGAAGGATGAGGAAGGGTACAGGCAATATTCCAGAGCAAAGAATGAGACTTTCCATATATTGATTCTCTTTCTTGCACAGGTCGTGGTAGCTAGAGCTCCAGCAGCAGTTCTGTTGTCAGGGCCAAGCACCTCCACAGTAGAAACTGCCAGATTTTTTTCCATTCATATGCCCACTTCCAGTCGCATGGTCCTATGGAGAGCTATGATCCCTGGCTCAGGATCAACTGCACAGCAACTCTTTTCCTCATCCCCCTCTGGGGAAAGGCTCTCACAGATAGAGTTGTGCTTATAAGTACTTGCTGTTGGTGTAGGGCATGGGATGATAAAAGCATCAAGGAAATAGCAGAAAAATTAGTATTTTCACTTCTCTAATTTGAAGTTGACTGTCCTGCACATGATGAGCAAGGCTGTATAAGTGCTGATTTATCTCACAAGATGGTTTCTTTCTTCCCAGCCTTGACAAATACCACTGCCTCAAAAGCAAAATGTGTGTTTTACTGTCTTGAAAGGCCTTCTGTGGCCTCCTGTGGTGTTTTTTATCACCTTTTCTTACACTACACAGCCAGTTTTTGTAGGCTTTCTCCTGTACTTTCACCAAAAGTTTCCTGGCTGTCAGATTTGCAGTGGGACAAATGTGTCCATCCTCTCAGAATGTTCAGCTGCAACTTGGACTGCTTATTCTTCTCCCTGTGAAGACATTAGCTTAGTGCCTGAGAGAAAGGGGAAGACTGCAGTGTATTTTGTTTTGTTATTAACTACATGAATGACTAGTTATGCAAGTACAAGCCCAAATCAAAAGGCAGATCTGTTGGTAGAAGTGATTCTCCTACAAGCTTGATCTCTGCTGCCTGTGGATTTGAGTAGTTCTGCCAAAAGCATTTCTGCAAAATCCTGTGGGATCTTTCCAAGAAGAGTCTGTAGCAAACCTAGAGTTACAGCTCTGTCCCCTTTGGTGTGTGGACAAGGCTGTTCTGAGTACTCCTTTCTTGTGTTAGGAATTTGAGACTCCCTGATGCTTCTGGAGGAGCAGAGCCCTGAATCCTCTTCTCCACTTGAAACAGCACTGAAGGTGCTCAGTGCATCCGATCCTAGTTACTTTTGAGTTGGTTCCACAGGATGGATAATCCTCCCTTTTGAGATTACAACATCAAGGGCTCGCTGCCTTCCCCAGCACAGTGGCAGGATGCAAACCTCTGCCTTGCCAGGAGAAGTGCTGCAATAATTCAAAGGAGGAAAAACTTTTTTCTTTTATCAGTATCAGTTGTGACTCCTTATGTGTAATTGTTGCTGCAAACTCCGTTAGCGAGCCTTAGCCATTGCCGCAGTAATCCATATAATTGTTCGTGGTCTGGTGACATCTCTCCCACATCTTGGCGGGAGGGAAGAGAGGGAGAAGGGATTTTAAAATAGAAAGTTGGAGACCGCATTGTCCTGCTTTGAGAAGCCACCAGGGACAGGCCACTGATCTGCCTCCTGCTTCAGCTGACCCTCACCAGCAGATGGGCAACAGGATGGGAATGCCCCTGTGAGCAGGGGATTTAACAGAGCTTTATTTCAGGAAGAATAGCCTGATTAGCCGATAAAGAGCATGTAAGATGGTGTGGGGTGGGCTTTGATGTCTTGCTGGCCCAGCAGGGTGTCAAGCTATGACTGACAGTAGCGTGTCATAGGATTACTTGGCCTGCAACAATACCTCTCTCTGTTCCTATGATGTTGCTGCTCTGTTAGAGCTACTTTTTCCCTTGTTACAAACCTCTTTTAGACTGAGTTCCTCCTCCCCAAGTCTTCATCCTATTATAGTACAGACAAGCTCAATATACAGTAGGTAGTTTATGCACAGGATGTGTAGGGTTGGGGGATGTGGAGATGTTAGAACAAATGGTCTGAGAGTGATGTGAAAGCTCATTTGCACGTGGATCATATAATTGCAGCTCAGGGAAAGTGGGCAGACTTTGCACAGGTTCGTCACGCCTCAAGCGCCAGATTTCCAATCCAGGAGCATCTGGAAAGTTAAGACCCTGCAAAAATAGCCCAAGTTGTGACGTGCAACAATTGTTCTTGCCTGTAAACCTTGTTCTAATAACCTTTCTCTGTGTGTGCTTAAAAAAAAAAGACAAAATGGAGAGAAGATATGTTAGTATTTATAGGATAGTTTAGAAAAAGCAAATATAGATTCAAATTCAGTCTCCACTAGCATAAATTCAAGACAGTGCTGTTAACTTCCAGAGGAATGCTTTTGATTTCACACTCAGAATTTAGCCTGCCATTTAGAAGACAAATGGCATTTTAATTGTAAAATGCAAGGCTTGAAATTATAATAGCATAGCCACAGAGCAATCTTTTTAATTATATTTCCTATGTGATACTGTGAGTGATGGTTGTCGTATTACACATTGTCTCCAGACATCCGATACTTGTTTTTAATCAGTCCGCTCACTAAAGCCTCATCTCTCTGCACCTGCCCAGAGAATAAAGAACAGACAGTCCAGGTTGAAAGTGGGGTAAAAGCAATCATTAAATGTTTCCTTAAGAGGACAAAGAAAACTCTTCATTTATTTTGAAGTCTCCTTTTGTGCTTAGCACCTCCTTAGAGAGCCTGCTTGGGGAAGGTGAGGCAGGAAGACAGAGAGCCAGGTGTGTGATGGTTCAGTGCTGAAATGTGGAAGCAGGCGTCTCTTTCTGAATGCACATGTACAATCTTCATATATGTTTTAGATCTCTTTGTGCAAACCAGATGTCCCCTCCGCTGTGGTGGTTTGGTGGTTCTTGCAAAACCCCATCTGAAGATGGTAAATAATTGCTCATGACTTTTTATGAAAGTCAAAATGCTGCATTTAGGTAAGAGGTGAGCGCATGAACCAGATACTGTGTATTACGTTACAGTAGTACATCAGCTTAGTAAGTGTCTGGGCTCATGCTTTTACTGAAGGGTAGATGTAGGGAAGCTGATCCCACTTCCATTGAGGGATTAACTGTCTTTCGTTCACTGCAGAGAAGCAGCATGCACAGGAAGTATAGCTGACATGCCAGATAGACATGGTTTTTTTGACTCATTCACAATGCAGATGCCAAAGACCTATTGCCATTCCACCAAGCATCCCTGTGCTAATCAATCTTTTGCATTCTGGGTCAGTGAGGTTTTATGAAATTCTGTGGTGACTGATGGTCTGTTTTTTCCTTTTGAACTCTGGAATGCTGGTGTATGTCCCCAAAGAGTTTCACTGTGGTGAGGAGCTGCAACTTAATTTGCTCTGTTTGTGAATTCAAGCCCTTACAAAGAAAGAAATAAATCTTTAAGTTCAATAGATTCTGTTGAACTCATTGCTACAGGATTTCTGTGATGCCAGAAATGCTCAGAAAGATTGAATATACATGTGAGTATCACGTATATTCATAGTGCTATAACTTGTGCAAAAAGCGAGTATAAAAATTAAGGTGATAATCCCCTCATGCTTCAGAGTTAGTCCAACCCTTAACTAAAATGGTATGAAGAAAAAGTGTCCAGGATACTTCCATTTGAAGGAATTTATTTACATTATTAATACACTGCTGCCCTAAAGGTTTTGGCTTCAAGATTATTGTACTAATTCGTTCTTCAGCATTTAGCGGTCAGATAGAATTAGATTCCTGCTGGGAAATGTATCTTGTAACCCTGTGTGTCCTCTTTTGTATGGCTAGGGCAGCAGTCTCCTTTGGGTGAAAGCTAGTAGCCTCTTACCTTCTGTCTTACCTCGTATATTTGATTCCACTTTTGAACATCTTGACATTGACAGTTTTGGAAAGACTAATGCTTCTATTGACAGGGCATGCAAATCAAGGCTGCAGCTGGGTCTCCCTGCACAGCAATTGTATAATCATTAGAAGCAGTTTCCCTGCCAGTTTTTGTGTGCCGTTTATAGCTTTCCTAATATCACTTAATTAGTCAAAATGCAAGCTTGGAATTCTGCCCACTGGGAGTTTCCCTTGGTTTGGGCAGTCTGCTCCAGAAAATCAGACTGGAGCTCAGGTAAGAGCCTGTATTCATGAACTGGAGTGCAAATAGACCCAAAAATTAGTGTGAGAGCCATGGCTGTTGTGAAAGGAAACATCACCATAAGACTTCATTAAGGCAGTTCAGGGAAACAGGTGAGTCCTACTTACTACATCACGATGTTATAAAAGAAGTCCTATCATGAGGTTTTGTAATTGTAAAATCTGTCTGATTGATTCCTGCATACAGCAATGCCTTTTATTAGTGTCTTCTTTCCCCATGGCTTCAGCACAGAGCCTTTGCTTCATCTCTGAGCAAAATAATAGGGCTTGCACATGGAGCTGGAAAACTTCTGTGCTGTTTGGCGCCCACCAAAAAATGATCATCTCTCTCTAATTGCAATATATATACTGTCCTTTAGCATAGGAGAGAGCCTGACAGAAGCAAAATCCTGGGAGGTTCCCAGCCTCCCAGAGGTGCTTTTGTCCTTTCCCTGCAGGGTGAAAACCAAGGGGATAGTAATGAAGCTACGGAGTTTTGTCTCTTTATGCATAGCTGAAATACAGTTCACTTCAATAGGGTTAAGGTGGGCTTTACTGTTTAGCATGTCTTAGTATGAAGTCTGCTCTTGTGGTTCTGGAACAGCACTTGATGCTTATTCTGACTAGGTAATAATTTTTCTTGAACTTCTCAAGCTAGGGTTTGCATGAGCTGATACCGAGTAGCTAGGCCATCTGTTGACTTGTCCAGAGCAGTATAGGATTGCTGACGAATTTCTTGCCCCAACCCCACAAAAAAACAGCAACAGAAAATCCAAACCCAAACCAGGTTGCATTGGCTGCAGATGGTTCATCCAATGCTGTAAGTAGAAAAAGCAGGTGTTGCAGCAGCCTTGGACCAGAGGTAACCCAGCTCTGCTGCTGGCTCAGCTTCAAAGAGCTGTTGGAGATGCTGTCGGGCAGATTGATAGTGTGATCCATGTTGAAATGTTTTCTGATAAATGAGACAGCCTTCTCTTGTCTCCTCCAAAGACACACCATGAGTCCTGGGACTATGTGTCAGAACTTTAATACTCCTCCTTCCTCAGCTGGAGAAATTTGGGAGCCGTTGGTTGCTGCAGATGCTGCATGTTGGTTAAAGATCACTATACTTGCTGCACTGTTGCACCAGCATTTCACACAGCTCAAGACACAGGAACAGACAGCAATGCCAGCCGAGTTGAAGGAGACATCTCTGAGAACAACCTCGCTCACCATTTGGGTAATGAGGCTAGCAGAGGCATCTTCTAAGCCATCAAAAGATATCCAAGAAACCACACGTATATGTGGACCACTATTATGACATGTAGGAGGTTTTGCCTTGGAGATCAGTTTGTGATTCAGGTCTCTGACAAAGCAGGTGTGTCAATGAAACACAATTTTGAAATGAAAATGCAAAATGGTGTCATACTCTTTCATTGGTTTACTGCTGCCAGTTGGTCCTTTCACACCCCAGTGTTTGAGAGTCTCCAAATCCAGGATGATGGTTTGCGTATTGTGATGGATTCAGTCTGATGAAATCAGCTGGTGATACTAAATCGTTCTTACAATCTTACCAACAATGTGTGGGAGACGAGTGGGATGTTACATAGAAACGTATCAGCTTGTGTATGGTTGTCTTCTGTTTGTGACTTGGAGCTGTCCGTGCAATACTCAAAGCTTAGTTCAGTGTATTTGTCTTGGGGGTGTTTTTTGCCATAGTATGATAGTCCTAGTTACTCTACCATCTCTTGTTGCTACTGATTGTGGAATTCAGTGGATGGTGTCTTCAGAGCTCCCAAAGCCATCAGTCACCCAAGGTGCGTAGAAGTCACAAACTGAGTGCGTTGAAGGTGTGTTATATGTAAGCTGGGTGAGACTTCTGTGGTGAGAGCAGAAGACAAAGCTGGAAACAACAGAGAGGATTTCAGGCTTATCACCTCTGCTGCGAGTATTGACCTGCTTGGTTTTTTTGCCTTGTTTTGCCTTGAATCTTTTCTGATACTCCTGAGCAAACCAAAGAGTTGAGAGTCAAGTGGCCAGAAAAGGAGACCAATCCAAATCCTTCAGGTTTCCTCTGAGGTTGGGCAGCACGAGCCTCACTTGAGTTCACTGAGTTGGGCAGCACTGTGGCTCCTGAGTGAGATGGGGAGGGGGGGCAATGTGCTGGGAGTGGCTCTGTAGGTGGAAGTAGAAGGAAACTGAAGCGGAGGAAAAATTTTATTCTCGTTCATTCCCTGGACACTTTTTGGCTCTTCTTTCTTCCAGATGCTCCTCTCCTGCCTTTTCATCATTCAGGGATGCCTTTAGCAAGATTCACAAGTTTCTCATGTTTAAAGAGTTGAATAAAATTATTCCAGTTTTCTGAAGGACAGAGCTTTATTGTCTTTAAAAGTTTCTCTCTGGCCTGGTCTTTCCCAGACTTTAAGGATATAACAAAGTCATTTGGGGACAGTTTCTCTGTTTCTTTATTGTCTCTCTGCTGAGGCTCTGAGTACCAGTTTTTCTGAGGTTGCAGCTTAATTACAGATGTGCACAGATAGGTGTAAACCCAGATCTTTTATTCCTTCCACTGTCTCCATTAGAAGGAGAGGGGGTTTCCTAGACCATACCAAGCAATTACTAGGCTTTCTGCCTTCCCTTCCTCACTATGCAAAGCACCTTTCTCTCCCCTTGATAATGAAGCAGGTAGATCTTAGAATGGTATGGCTTTTGCCCTGTACCTCAAACATAAATCCCAAAGCAGTGGTTGTTCTGGGGTTAAACCTTGCAAATGAAGGGGTGATGTGTCCCCCACTTGGAGTTAGAAGGTGATGCTTACTCATCTCTGCTGGCTGTTCTTGACTACTTACCAATTCCCGTCTGTCTTATCCCAGGTCTGGCACAAAAGAGCAGTAGTCCAGTGGTGTTTCTGCCTGTCGTCCTATATGTCACAGTACTCAACACCCAGAGTGCTGGACAGTAACACAGGGTAGTCAGATCGCTTGTGTTCAGGGCCCGGTTCTTCCTAACTCATATGTTGGGGCTGCTTTCTTTTCTGAGTTATGACTTCTCTATTCCTGTCTCGTTTCCCCCCAGCTAATAAAAGTAGCTGTTTTCTCATCTATTTGAACATTCCTTTCTCCTTTAAGCCCTGCTGAAGTCTTGGCATTGTAGCACGTTGGGATGGGTCAGTCATTAGTGAACTTTTTTCTCTCCTGCAAGTTCCCTTTAGCTGCACTGTTCTGTAATGCCCACCTAAATACTGTGTTTGGAGGGAGGAGTTTAAAGGGATGGGGATTTTTCTGTCCATTATCAACGTGATATATTCTCATTAGGGCTCAATATAGTGTGATATCTAGACATGATATCACAGAAAGAGATGCTGACAATCCAGGTGTTTATCCAGTGATGGAAACATGGATTCTGTCTGTGTTGCAATTGGATCTTAAATTCACAGCCTTTCTGTGAAGCTTTTTGCCATAGTATCACCATATAACTCTCTTAAATTAGCATCACACAAGCCTTTGGCAACAGGGAAAATGCAGTTATCCCAGGTTATGAAGTGGGAGGATGGACATAAAGGCCAAAGAGATTAAATACCTTGCCCAAGGATGCTCAGGGGGTGAGTGTCAAGGTCTTGCTCTGTTCTCTTGGGCTTTGTCTCATAACCACAGGGCACCTTTCCTCACTGATGTTATCTTGGCTGCTTTGGCAGAGCCCCAGAGACTTTCACCAGTTGAGCAGATTGGGGAATTTACAGGGTTACAACAGGAATCAGAATCCAGGCAGGGATCCTGACCTGGGGCATTTTTCCTGATGTACTGTCACTGTAGACTCTTGCTGTTGCTGGTGGCTCTTCTATCTCATGGTTACACGGGGCCTTGACAGCTGCTTTTCTTCTCTCAGCGATCAGTACAGGTTCCACAGCACAGCTCCATTGATTTTTGTGGCCCTGGTTAGAGGGAGAAACCTCCCTTTTCCCTGCATCCTGGCTTTCCAGTGTACAGCTGATCACCACAGCAGGGGGTATTGATTTACTAATTGGGCAATGATTTCACCTGATTGATAATAAAGTGTTGGACATCCTCCCTGCTGAGCTGAAACTCAGCCCACAGCTACTGGTGGATTACTTGTCCTTTTGCAGCAGATAGTTCCCTGTTGTTAAGTAAACTGATCTGTTGCTTGGTAACCCTCAAATTACTGTAGTAAATGCTTGGAGACACAATGAAAGTGTCAAACAGAAACTTTATCAAGTGATGGAGGGGGCTGAGCAGAGGATACAGCTGCATTATGAAGTTCGTGCAGCAGAGCTGGGCTGGTTGAGAGCATACCTTGCCCTGCCACCCACAGATACCCCTCCGTGCTGCTGGGGTTTGTGCATTCAGGAAGGCAGTTGGACAAGGCACATCTGCTGTGGAGGTGCTGCAGGAACAGCACATTTGCTTCGTTAGCTGTATGGTTGCTTTTGAATTCATTCTGTCTTTTTGTCTCATTTCTGTGGGTTCAGGCTGGGTGGTAGCTGTGTGTCTTACTTCTCTGGTATGTCTGGTCTCTGGTCCTTCGCTTGAACATTTAATCAGTGAGAGAATGGAAGCTACACTGAAGGTAGCAAAGTCTTCTTGCCTGTGTATTCCAGGCTTTCTCTTCTTGGGGAAACTGTCAGTGGTAATCATCACACCATCCTTTTTATCATTCTCATCCATCCTTCCAAACCCACTCCAGTCATCAGACCTACACAGAGATGGAAAACAAGCTGTGTAAAAGGGGGCAAGCGAATACCCCGGATAGCCAAGAGTTTGCTTCCCTTGTCTTCTTTGTGTGTTTGGCCTAATGAATGGGTTGATCTCTTGCTGCAGCCAAAAATGCTTCCTTCTGTAATCCCCAGCACAGTTCTGTGCTCCTGGAAGAACAATGCAAGACCGTGCTGTATGGGGTCAACCTTCAGGACTGCTGAGGTCTGTGTGTTGTTGTAAATGCACACTGGCATGAATGAGGCGGGGCTTCTCTTCTGTTTCCTCGTATTTAGAGGGAGAGATAGATTTCTTTTTACTCTTGGAAAATTTTGGGCTCTGTTACTGGTCTGTATTATAAAGAGGAGAGTGAGATGTGCAGACACTGAGAGCTGTGGATACTCCTTCTGCCCAGGACTATGGGAACATGGTAGGGAATGATAAGTCCTGCAGTTTAAATGAGTGAGGGTGACAGCAGCACTGAGGATGAGATTTGGCCAAGGTTATAGAGCAGTGGCAGAACTTGTGGTGGAAAAGTGCTGAACGAGTTTTTATATTTATAGCTGGCAGTTTAGGGCTACAGGGAGATCCACACTGGAGTTTAGTGGCTGGGCAGAATGCAGCTACCTTTGCAAAAGCTGGTCTCTGGAGAGGGAGGCTGTAAGGTGCATGTGATATCTGCAGGACACCACAAGAAAAGTCTGTTGGGTTTAGACTCCAGACTTATTTTTGCTTGTTTGTTTGGAGGTTTTGTGTTTTCAAGCTGTGGGAATGAGTTCTGTTTATAAAATGCTTCCATTGTTCAGTGACTTAAAGCTGTTTGGGTTTTTTTTTTAGTATTATTATTCTAATTTTCAAACTGCTGTGTCACCTCATTCATCAGCCTTCAGCGCACAGCCTTCCTCCTGCTCCCCACCACCCCTGCAAGAGCATTTGTACAGAACAAAGGCTTGCTTTTAAAAACGGCATGATATTTTGCCACCTTTGTGAAAACCTGTCACAACAATATCTAATTTTGCATAAGACAGAATTTCAAATCAAGCCTCAAGAAAAGGAAGCTGTTCTTCTGCTAGTGTGCAAATGTCACTTTCCAGGGCTGTAAAATAAGTAACCCACCTAGCAGCATTTCAGAGAGAAGGAAACCTAATTCCTCTTATCTTCCCTCTGCCCAGGTCTGACCTTCTCAAGAAGACCCGTGGCAAACATTGCCTTGCTGAGATCTTGCGATCTGAATATTCCAGTGGGATGGGCGCTGGTGTATCCAAGGTCAAGAAGAAGAAAAAACGGAGAAAACCTGGCAACCAGCAGATTCCAACATAAGTCGGGACCTTCCAGTGGTTGGGTGCAAAACCTGCCTGAGTGCCTCTGCGGGGGTCAGGGTGACCTGCCGAATCAACACAGGAGTGTTTCGATTTATCAAGCAAATATGGGCAGGATCTTGGGGTTCTTGGTGTCCTCCCTTTCATTCCATAGGTCCAAATGGAATCGAATCCAGTCGTGTCCTGTTGCGCTGCTGCAATTGAATGTGGCTTCATGGAGATGTACCACACAAAATAAAAAAGGTTAAATATGTTTTTCAGAAAAATGTCACGTGTCTGTAACGTGAAGGTGAGCTGTGTACTCAGACAGGAGACACTTCCCTGTTTAAAAGAGCTGTAGAAATACTCCACAATCTGTTTGCTTGCTCATTTTTAACCAGATAAGCAGTAGTGGCAGTGGAGGTTCCAGGATCATGTTTAAGAGGAGGCTGCACTTTCCCCTGTCATTATATGTGGGGTCACTTCTGCTCCTGTCTCGGGTTGCATAGCCATGTTGCTGCCGCCTTCTCTCCTGCCCTTTGTGCACTCTCTGTCCCTGGACACTGATCATTAGTCATATGCTGGCACCTGTAAAGAGTCTCCCCAGTTTCAGTGCAAGTGGTAGGATTGTGGAGAACTCTCTTCAGTGTAGTGACACAAGGTCCCTTTGGGGCAGAGCTCATGGGCACAAAACTTCTTGTCAAAACTCCTGAGTTTGGGAACAAACATTACATGGGAAGGAGCCAGTGTGGCATCTAACGATCTCCAAACTCCTCCTTGCCTGCAGCGTATTGTCTCACCTAATAATGTAACACAGAGCATGTATGAAGTGTCTCACCTCTGAACATTAAAGCCTTTTCAGGCTCTTGCTAACACTTGCCAGTAGTAACCCCAGCTTTCTGGGTCCTTTGTGCTTTGGCTGGGCTGATATTGAGTGTGTCCCAAGCTATGGATTTCACTTCTTGCTTTTCCCGTCTGCCTTTTTTCTTGTTCTTGCTTATCAGAGAACTGGGATTACTGAGAAAAAAGATGCAATATGGCCTAAAGGTGTTGAAACCCGCACTCATTCACCATTGCCCAGCATGCAAAATGGAACCTGAGCTCTGGTTGAGTCAGTGACAAAGCTCCCCTTGAGTCGGGGCATGGGGAAGAGTGAGTGCTCCCCAAGGCCTGCTGGAGACTTAACAACCTCCCCCAGGACTGGCAGGTGAGCACCCATCTCCCTCTCCCCATCTTCCTCACTGTGCTTCTTACAGCACCTCCTATAACATAAGCTCCAAGCAGTACACACTTGAAGACAGTGCAAAACTTTCTACTACCCATGTGCATCTTCCTCGAGGAAAGTGATGAGGAAGAGCATCCCATCTATAACCCAAGCCAGGCACATTGTTTAACACAGGACCAGAAAGTGCTAAAATCCAGTGGCAATTTCAAATGCAAGAAGGAAAAAAGTACTGAAAAAGGAGTATAACCAGATGAAAATAATGCTCACTTTGTGGCTACTGAATTGAGGGCACTTGCTCAGGGCTATAATGAGCGTAGTAAGGATTGTAGGAAGGAAGCAGTTGCACAAAAGTATTTAATTTCTGAAATGAATGTAACTTTGTGAACCAAAATGATTTTTTTTCCTCCCAGGCAGTTACCAAACACACTGCTTTTACTCAGCAGTTCAGGAAGATGTTAAAAAGAGACCAGGATAAGATTAACCATGTTTTCACAGAGATAATGAAGTTACCAGCATTTACTAGATTAAGATGAAATAACAGCAAAGTCCACCTGATTCTGTTGTGAGTACTGTTTGGAAGACCAATTGGGTTTAAGGCAAATGTCAGCTTAAACAGAAACCTTGTGAGGATGAAAATGACTCAGAGAGAGTGACGCAGAGAGTGTAAGTTTGGGAAGAACTGATCTTGTGCATGAGAAGAAAATACATGACCTTCTCCTGACTGCCACATATGAATTAATAGGGACTGCTGGTAAATTCATAGTAGTAGGAATAAAGGCCAACAGCAGATGAGTGAGAGATGTCAGGAATTCTTGTTGCCATCTGCATGAACTGGGAATGTAGCATTACAAATGGTTATGATAAATGATGTGATTAAAAAAAATAGAATGCCTTTTTCTTCCAGCTTCACCATCTTTTAGCAAACGTAGTGCTGGATTACTTGGGGGATTAGGGAAAGGAAGGGGAGGGGTTTTACAAGAAGTTTAAACAAGAAGGAGGTGTCTGAAGAAATACACAAGCACCTGAAGCTAAGCCAAGTTTGCTCTTAATAAGATTGAAGGCCACCATGCAAAATGTGTTTGAATTGTAGCTGGGTCAGCAGGAACCAAGTTCTGCCCTTATTTACACTTTGATAGCTCTAACTTGGCTTTGCGCTGGCTCGGACCTGGTGCATCACTCAATTTGGGTAGAACCTGGTAGGTTTGATATTAATTTACACTCAAAGCGCCTTAGCATCAGGGCAGGGCATGGGGTGGTACCTGCGCTGGAGCAGGGGTGGCTGCAGCCAGGAACCAGGTCTTCCAAGCATCTGAATGCCGGACAAGCTGCTGGGAGTCACGGTGGGTTCCCCTGGCACAGCCCTGGCACGGAGCAGGTGGATGTCTCCCTGAACCACTCCTGAGTTTATTTCCTCTTGCTCTGAGGTATGTGGTGTGCGTTGCAGGGGTCTTGGCTGGGTGGGAGCTGCCTGTGTGGCTTGTACAGGTGCGGAGATGGGCTCTTAGCAGTGTGCAGTGGATTTGCAGCTCTGCACCTCTGTTGGCTTTGGTCAGGCTTCTTTCTTGTCTTGATTGTAATGAGTGGCAGGGGCCCTGCTGCTCTGCACCTTTAAGATTCTGTGTTCAATGTGGAAATGATTGCATTGTGGAGCTTTACATAAAGCTGCCTGGGGGTCAGACTTGGACTTGGTCTGGGTTTGCCTTCCCACTGCTCCTGCACTCCCTGCTCTCACACCTGGAGTCCTGCTGCTCCCAGGAGATGTGCTTGCACCTTTCCTCAGCTCTCTGCTGGTTGCATGTCCTTTGACTGCAATGGGAGCCTGCATCCTCCCCTGCTCTGCAGCTGGAACATCGGGAATTTACACCTCAGGGCTTTGGGATAGGAAAAAGGAAGGAGGTCCCCTTAGAGCAAAGGTCCCAGTTGAGGACCCATTTTCAGTGCCTAGGTCAAGCAGAGAATGCCTTAGTGCTGGTACTCACTGCGGAGCAGGATAGAAAGCAACAGAGCTTCCTGTTCACAGCAGCTTATTTTCTCCATAAGTCTGGGGAGAGGGCAGGGAAAGCACTGAGTGTTCAGGCCTTTCCATTCTGGGTTAGTTTTGTTTGTGTTCAGATGAAACCATGAAATAGCTCTGGTAGGTGCAGTCATGCTGATGTCACTGAATTTGTGTGTGTGCAGTGAAGCAGCTTTTGTTCTCTCTCTGGTCTGAGGGTGGTGGTCCCGATTAAAGCTGTGTCAGGATGAGAGGAAGATGGCCCTCAAGCTGGGTAAAAGCCCAGAAGGGGCTTGAGAGCCAGGACTGTGCTTGGTCCTGGCAAACACACTGCACTGACCTGTTTGTGTCTTGCATCCAGAGCCTGGGGCTGAAACCAACCACCAGTAGCCTGTCTGTTGAAGTCTCTGAGCCCAGAGAGAAACTGGTGGAGCAGAGCTGGTGCAACACTCCAAAGGTTTCCTTATGGGATTGGTGCTCCTTCTCAGCTCTGCCATTATACACTGCTTCACCTAATTTCAGCACAGTCTGTCCCAGCTGAGGACTTCCCAGGATAATGCCTGCTTGGCACCAGCCTCTAGGAATGCTGAGCAGGGTTTCCAGCCTGGTCAAGGACTACTGTAGGTGCAGGTGGGTTCTGATGTTGGACAGTGGGGTCCCATCTCGGTCCCTGCACACAAGCTGGAGTGTGGCTGGTCCTTCAGCAGCTTTCAAGGCTGCTGAGGTCCTCCTGCAGAAGATGCTGTTTGTGTGGCAAGTGTGGTGCTCTCTGACGGAGCCTACAGCCCGTGGTGTCTTCCTTAAACTGATTTATTTTGAAGCTTGCCTTGCTTGACTCCGCTGCCAGAACTCCCTGGAGGAGATGGCTCCAGCCCTTGCTTTTCCCTCTGCAGTCCTTCCTTCTCAGTCAGACTCAGCGTGGCTGCTCCCCCTTCCTGGATAGGAGGTTTGACTCTGCCCCACTCTCTCCTGCCATCCTTGTGGCACAAACTGGACCCTGTCACTGTGCTATAGCACGGGCTCAGCCCTGCAGCTCCAGAGGAGTTTCCAGCTTCTTCCAGATGTGAAATGGCAAATTTAAATATTGCAATTACAAACGTGTAACGAAGCCTTGTACTTCATTAATGTCAGAGGAGGAATCTGCTATGGCTACAAGGACAATTAAATAGTAGAGAATGTCTTTGATTCACATTCCTGCTGTGTAAATGGGAGGAAGGTTGCTGTATGCTCCTTGCCTTTGCGCTCACAAAATGAAAAGCACACCCACTGCAAGTTGTCCTTTGATAGATTTTTAATATGATTTTAAAGAGTTTTGTTTGGCCTCATTCTCATTCAATGAGATTAATTTAAAGCACTTATCCCCTGGGTTTAAGTCAATCCATGTAGGATTTGGGACGGGGGTTTGTTGCCCGAGGAGGGGGGTTGTTTGCAGGCCTCTCTGAAAGACTCCTTTCCCACTTCATTAACCCCGAGCTGGGAGCGACCCCCCCCTTCCTCCTCCTCCTGCTCCTCCTCGCCCCAGCCGGGGCTCGGGGATTTACCAAACTCCCCCATTCACATGCAAAGGATCCGCGCGGTCCACAAAGGCGGGGGCTCTCCCCTCCAGGCGTGGCTGTGCATTTGGCCGAGCCGACAATGACCCTCCCGGCGGGACTGGGGGTACCAGGGCGGGGGGAACCGAGGCAGAGCTCC
>JAOEHX010031954.1:0-43457 GCA_025448015.1 Bolborhynchus lineola
GGCAGTTTTAACACATCAACACAATTAACTGTACTGAGCCATCCACAAGCTCTTCCTCCTGTTGGTACAGATAACAGCAAGAGTACTATTTCCCTGGGAGGACAATTTGTGCGGTCTCTCATCTGTGGAAGCGAGAAGATTTAAAACGCTCCATTGTAAATTATAGGGAAGCTCAAGCATCGATGCTGTGGGACTGTCAGGGCTGGTGCAGGGTGTAGTTGATCTCTCCACTGTTTCACTTATCTTCCTGGGTACTTCTCCTCAAAATCCATTTCGTTTGACTGTGCATCTTTGTTCCGTGACTTGTCACATTCACTAACGTTGATCGCTTCCATTAACGTCAAGGCAACATCCGCTGGCACAATGGGACAGGCACGTGGCTGCGATTGGTCAAACAAACTCAAAAATACAGGTTTTTCTGGAAGTGGCTGTTACTCGTTCTAAAGATAAAATATGGTTCAGATTTGTTTAAGAAAAGCTGTTTGACTGCAAAAATTCACCCATATAATTGATTAGAAGAGGTGAAGTATTTTATTTTTATTAACTTTGAAATACTCAGCTCTTTACTGGCCTCATGTAAAGTTAATTCTTTGTGAGAGGCATCTGTTTCCTGGGTATATTAAAATCTGAAAAAATGCATTTGCTATGCCATTGCTAAGTGATTTTATTGCTACTTAAAACAACAGAGATATTTTATTCCTCACAGATCAGGCTTTAAGAGCCAAGGAGCAGCTCTGAGCCCATAGACTGTCTTGGTTTTGGTGAAAAGGTGCTGCTGGGCTGAGGTACAGCTGAAGGTGCATTGGCAGTGCTGTTCTGTTGCAGGGGCATGACCACAGGAAGCTGGATAAAGCCCATAAACTTCTCTTAATGGTCATCAAATAGTCACTGCTTGTAATGGCTTTTTATTACTGATCTATGGGCTAAAATTTTCAAGAGCAAGTCAGGCTCTTGAGCCTGTGTCACTTGGATGTGGCCTTCATAATTCTCAGGGGTCATTGCTTTAGAGGTGTGAAGTCAGTGCAAATCTGGCCATAACTGCATGTAGAGGTCTGCCTTAGCATTGGCTTTGAAAACACTTGAGTGCTGGAGTGAATGATACTGATGCACTGGCAAGCGGCACAGCCACCCCTCCCTTCCCCACCCACGTAATAAAGACAGCCATTAATTTTCATATGCCAATTTGTGAGCTGTCCTCTCCTGGGAGCTGTTACACACTCATTTCATGGGAACAGAAAGCCATGGGGCGGGTAGGGTGGAGGGTGAGTAGAGGAGTTGGCTCAGCCCTTGCAGTAAAATCAGCCACCGTTCCTGAACCTACACCCGAACTTTGTGCTGGGGAAATACTTAGCATATAGACACCATGGACTGTAAAAGAGTGTTGGAGCTGTCCTTTTGCATCCAGAAACAGTCCTTCCCTTGGCTAGTTCTAAATCTTGATGACTTTTTTTGTTATTATATCCTGGCAGTTTCCTTCTATCCCAAACAGCCACACCATCATTACTGCAATAAATGGCAACAAGCATTCCAAAAGCTGTACGCTTTAAAATCAATATTTAGAGTCACATCTACTCACAAGCAGAGTCACAAGAAGGTGTTAAAAACCATATTTTTTTCAAGAGCTGAACCAGCAACACATGATTATAATGGAATGACTAATGATTGTAATTGGGCATTGTATCACATAGTATGGCTTTAATTTAGGATAAAAAGCAGCAATTCAGTAACATAGATGCTGGTATTGTTTTTGAAACACTTTCATGCCTGAAGGATAAGTAAATGTCTTAAAAAGGATTGTGGATTGTTTCTCTTACAGTGCCTACAACAGAAGAAGGAGCAGAAATGAGTGTTTTTAAAGAAGCCTGGTACGTGGTCAGGGAAGGCATCCTGCATCCCTCATCACCTGGGAGAGGTGTGTGATGAGGCAAAATGCTTGTCCATGACAGACACCAAGCAGAGCTCATGTAGTCACACATATTATACTCTTCTGCATCCAGCCTTTGGAAAAATAAGCTTTTTTAAGAGTTTCTTTGGAAAAGTAAATCATTGTGAACTACCCTATGCTGTTACTTTCCCAGCAAAGCTGAATCCTTGTGTTGCTATTCAGCATGGGCATTTGTATTTAATCCCCTTTTAGCTCAGGTTTTATATTGTAGGTTGCCTTTGCACTGTGTTCATCACCTCTGTGAAAGAACAGATGGGTAGCATGAAATTTAAGGCAGCTTTTTCATGTCAGAGAAATGAATGTTGAGGCCTGTGGTGCACCATTATGGCCCAGCAAAGGGAAAACCTCTACTGGCACTCTCCTCTAGTATGATAAACCCCATAATATTTGGTGAAGGGATAAGGTAAAAATCTGCATATTTTCTAGTGGTTGCTGCATGCATAAGAACAGAATGGGAGAGAAAAGGATGCTTGATGGTGTTTGGTTGTTTAAGGGAATTTGTATCAGTGATGGTTACCAGCAGCTGAAAACGGAGACCAAAGTCCAAGAAGGTACAGTTTTGCCAGCAGATCAGCACAAACCTCTCTAACAGACGTGCCTCAGTCGCACTTGTTGACATGTACTCACATCACTGTCACTGCCTGCTTCTTCTGCACTGCATCACTGCCCTCACTGCATGTCCATCATCGCCTGCACACCCAGCAGCCATGCGCTCTCCTTCACTGCATCCTCCAATGGGCTGCCAATGGGCTGTGAAGCTGTAAGTGAGGCATCGGATGAACAAAGCTTGATATAACTAAATTAGCCTCTGTGTGCTTAAATTAATGGTGATGTTGATGATGACAAGCCATGGTAAACTGCAAAGGTTCCTTTTCCTGAACAGGAGCTCACTTTGTGTTTTTAGGTCTGTGAACTGGAAAATTAATATGAGGTTTTACAGCCACCTGTAGTGCTTGGAAACGGAGAGCTGTGATATGCTTCTCAGAAATACGTAGTTTTAAAAGTATACTTTTAAAATAGTGATTTCTTCAAAAGAACCTTTGATATCCTGTTAATTATTTTTGCCATACACTATTTAAAAGTCTAAATAATGCTTACAGAATGGTATTATACTTTATAGTGTCATATTTAGAGCGGTATTCCCCATAACCATCTTCAGAGCAGTGTGAAAGCTGTTATTCCTATATGAGCTATCCACTTGCACATCTAAAAATCTTCCTTCCAGGTTGGTTTTTGGTACCCTGATGGGCTGCTGCAGCATTTAATTGCTTTCTCAGTCTCAATGTACCTTAATTTTAATTTGGAATAGTAAATTATCATGGTAATTTGTGATATTCTCCAGTAGCGATTTACAAATAGCGGGAGGTGATCAACATTGTTATTCACTGCTGGGAAAGAGGCCTGGGAAGAAGAGGGTATGAGGAAAACCAAAGGAAAGCAAATTATATGTTGCATGTGAATTAAAAACGTGAAAGGTACAAAACCAACTTTTAACAGCATCTGCTTTTTCCAAGCAAGGTGAATGCAGCACAGACACACAAAGTAGAGAGGAAAATAACAAGCACAGGCTTGTCCTCGTCCTCCACTGATTGCCAGTGCTTTCTCTAATGGCTTCCTACATGATTTCATTTCTTCCACCAGTGATTATTTCACCAACTACCATGCCGAAATCGAAAGGCACTCTTCTGTCTTAAGTGAGAAACAAACGTGACTCTTGGTCCCAGTTGTTTCTGATGTGTGCTTCACTCCGGATTTCTAACACTGTTAATCTTTTTTACCCTGCAAAAATATCCACAGTTTATGGGTATGGTATGAAAAAGGAGGGCCCGACAGCGTGTTGTTAATGACAAATAGTGTGTTATCCCACTGCCTACCAAACTGGTTCACATCTCCACCCACTCCTACTGTTCTTCTCTTTATTTCTTCTGCTGCTAGACTAGAAGGGGCATTGAACTTTTCAATATTCTCCACTGGCTTTTGAGTAGCATCGAGGTTGGGTTTGTCATTCTTACAGTTGTACATATTTCACTGTTTTCATGGAAACTTTTTCACCACATCCCTTCTATCACCCAACATTTGGCATCCACCAGCTTCTTGTATGAAGAAAATTCTAAGTCTGCCTTGGCTGTCCGCACAATCTGGGTTGTTGGTTTCCTTCTTCCCATAATTTTCTAATGAACAAATTCACAGGTGCTGGAAAAGCTTTGCTTGACTGCTATTGCTTTTGTGAGTCTCTTACACCAGCCAGGATTTTCATAAAGGAAATCTCTTCTCACTATCTCCTGTGATAAGCCACATTTAGCCTTTATCTTCAGGAAGCATTTTTGTGGAGACTATCAAAGGTCTTTTCAAAGTCAATAAAGTTAATGATGATGGCTGCACAATTCTCCTCCCAGTCCTTCCTGTTTTTCTTTCACCTATTTGTGCATCTCTGATTTCATCTGCAATAAAATTAATCCTCTTGCAAAGCTCTGTCTGATGCTGACAGTAAGTCTATGCTGCACCCGTTGGTGCAGTCTGTCAGATCACAGTAATTTGGCACTTTGGCAATTACAGCTTTTTTATCAGTTGCTTGTTATTTTCTTTCCTCTCCAGGTTCATCTGCACTTGTTCAAGTCACAGAGTTGTTATCATACATCTTTATACATTTAGGTGAGCTCTTAGGCAGAAGCTCTTCCCTGTGAGGGTGCTGAGGCACTGACACAGGGTGCCTCATCCCTGGCAGTGTCCAAGGTCAGGTTGGATGGGGCTTGGAGCAAGCTCCTCCAGTGGAAGGTGTCCCTGCCCATGGCAGGGGTTGGAACTGGAAGAGCTTTAAAGTCCCTTCAAACCTAAACCATTCTGTGATTCACTCTGTGGTGCTGTGACCCCACAGTTGAGACAGATTGCCCCCCACTCCAGCATCTTCCTGTGTAAAATGGACTTTATTCTGCTGAACTAAGCCAGAACAGGCAATAATTTGGGAGGTGGGGTAGAGAAAGAAATTTACTGCTTTTTGCATTGATTCTTATTCGATTAAACCGTAAAAGGAAGATACACAAATAGGGGAAATTTTTCCTGAGTACAGGGAGAAATAGTGTCAGTGCTGTCTTTTTCTCCCACATCAAGAGGAAATTTTTCTTCTCCTTTGTCACTGGGTGTTTGGCCTCAGTAACATGATCTTCACAACTGGAATCTATGCAAGGTTGAGTTCTACTCCTTTTCTAAGTAAACTTCATCCCATGGTGCCCAGGAGGCTGCTAAGAACCTTGGCTTTCTTCTGCTCCCTGCAGCAAGCAGCAGTTGTGGAGTCTCTCCTCTGGGTGGCTATGCTGCAGCACCATTTCTTTTCCCATTAATCTGTGATTTAGCAAGTCGTTACAGTCTTTCCCTGCAGGGTCAAGGGTATAGATTCTTTTTGTGTGATTTTTTTATTGATGTAAATAAACACTTGTTAAGTAGGACCCACATTCATCTCTCCACTGACCATAAAGCGGAGGCCAGGATCTTAGGTGGTTTTGTGAACTCAGCACACGCCTGCTGCTTCAAATGGTCAAAAGCCACTCGTAAAAATCAGGTTGGAATTTCCTCCCTATTTTAAGCTTGTACTGGGTATCTGTGAGTGCAAATGGGCTGTTAGAAATTCATGCAAATTGTTAGACCTGAGTGGGAAGACAAATAATACCATATGCATTTTTATGTCCTGGAATCTAAGAATGATTTGAGTTGGAAAGGACCTTTAAACTTATCCAGTTCCACCCCCTGCCATGGGCAAGGCCACCTTCCACTAGAGCAGGTTGCTCCAAGCCCGGTCCAACCTTGTCTTATAAGCTATGTACTTGATTTTTGAGAAATAAAATATCCCTAGTGTGAGAACTGCAATATTTGAAGCTCCATTTTCATCCCTATTTGAATACTTGAGAAGTAAAGTTTTGGTACATCACTCACAGTAACTATTTCAGGGATGGCCTAGGATCATTGTTTGACAGAAATACAGGCTGGTTTGAATGCAGAAACTGCATAGGATCCTATTCAAAAACATCCATAAAATCCATTCTAGGATGAAAAGTGGGAAAAGAAAAAATGTGTCTGAAAACTGCTTGGCATGGTAAAGTGAGACATTTTGGAAACAGTAATGATGAGAATGACATAGAAATCTGTGCAGAGGGGTTTAAATAAGAGAAGGGGGTGAAGGAAGGACTGTGCCTGGTATCCTGGTCCTGTGGAAGTTATTGTGCTTTTGGGCAATCTTTTGCCCTTATCGCTTATTGTTTTGTTAATTTTTAAATCAAGCTGGTTTTGCTGTTACGTTTTGTTCTTGTGCTAGTAAGATGTCCCAAAGAATGCCAAAATTAATGGTAAACTTCAGTTTCAAATATATAAAAGCAAAAGCACATAAACATCTGTTTTCTTACTGCTGAAGCACATCCTCTGAGTGAATTTCAATAGGTCCATAAAAACACTGGTAAGAAATTGTTCAAAGCAAACAAGCCCATCGTTTTTCTTCTGAAAACCATGAAGTGTGCTGGTATCTAGCCAGAAACCTCTTTTGGTTAAAATCAAGCAAGCAACCAAAAATACAGGAGGTGAGTCCTTATTATTTCGGAAGCTCTGGCTTTCAACAGTTGATCAGCAAACAGGAGGGGAGCAGTTTGTCCTTTGACACAAGGGCTTTCTGCTGAAAGTAATGAGGGCTTAAATGTGACTGAGTACAAAATACTGTCCAAAGTAGGTCAAGGGAAGAAAATCTTTACTGTCTGCCTGCAGCCCTTCTCACCTCTGGAACAGGAGAGACCAATGAGAAACACCAGCTTGTGGCCCAACAAACACAATTATTGTGTACTGTGTCTTCATTTGGATGCCACGCTCAGTTAATAACCAGATCCCCACCATACTTCTTTATTGCTTAGGCTGAAGGAGAAGGTAATTAAACTTAATAGATATTGCCCTTGCTTTAAGGCCACTACACATTTAAAGTTGCCAGCAAAAGTAATTAATACTAATCGAAGTCCTGAGACTTACACAAAGACTTTTGTATGCCAAGTAATCTACAACATGTACTATCTGGAATAAATTATTTATATTCTTATCCATCCTTATGAACATAAACTTCCTGCTCATGGAGTTCATTCTTTCTCAGATCTGTAGTGAATTTTCTCTTTGGCGTGTCTCTGAATGCTGCTTCTCCCCTGGGATTTCTTAAGCAAAGCCAGAAGTACACCATAGATTTGATTTCTGTTAAATGTTAACACCTTTTAATTTGAATGAAAGCAAGACCTTAAAATACGGATTTCTGTGTTGCAAGTTCTGATAATGCTGGGCCAGCACTGGGCAGAGCTAATGGACCATATGGCTCTTTGATATTCACAGAGGGGGAGACTTGTATTATCATTACAAATATGATGATGCCAACATCTTAATGCAGCACCAGTTTCTGCTCAGCAAAGGCATGAGTACAGCTAGCTGAACTCCTCAAGAAAGCTAAGACCACCATGTTCAGTTGTAGCTATATGATCTTTGACTCCTGACAGACAAGATTTTGCCTGGAATTAGTGTCATGTTTTCCCTTCGTAAATCATTTTCTACCTATCTGCCAGTCAAGCTTGGCTTGGCTGCTTACTGCATGGAAACAGGTCAATTTCTGCATTGAAGTAAGGCAGAAATTACTTCTAATTGTTTTCCGGGGGAGCCGCTAGATCATCCACATGAAACTAAGCCTCTACAACCTTGGTGTACTGCCATGAATAACCCATTTCACTACTTTAATGACCCAATCATTTTAGTTCTTGCAAAAATGAGTAATTCTGTCTAACTTCCCAAGGGCAAGAAGCCAAATACCTACATGTATTCTGTCTTCTGTCAGAATGATGTCAAAATACCAGTCTGCCAGATGCAGAACTACTTCCTCAGCTTGGCTGGCTAACTCTGAACAGAAGAGAAATTGCACTGCGTCAAGCCATGCAGGGAGAGGAGGGGAAAACTCTTCTCTCCAGCTCTGAAGCATGGATTAAAAACTCTGAGTGGCAAAAAGTGAAACATCTGCCTTAGATTGCAAACTTTAATCAGTGTTAGGAAGCTGTATGTTTTCTCTGAGGTTGAGTTTGTCTGGCTTCCACCACTGAATTGTCATTATACTTTTCCCTTGATGTCAAATGTTTCCTGGAACCCAACATCCCTGTGTATGTGTGTTCGCTACTGCTGTATATTGCCTTTAGGCCAACTCAGCAAGCTCAGCTCAGTGAGCTTTACACATAAATAAGGTGTGTTTTATTTTTCAGTCACTGAGTCCTTGTCACTTCTTCCCAACACTTGCATGTCCTTCTTGAAGTGTGAGCCCAGACAACAAGCACAGTATATTAACAGTAGTTTTGCTGATGTTGCTTTAGGAGGCAATATTACCAGTATGCTGTCCATCCTGCCTGCTGAGTTTTATGGGGAACTGGGTAAGAACAGTCAAGGCCCCACTGGAGAAAACCTAGTGACAAATGCCCTTAATGTTATTTTAGGTAATATGCTCTGTCTATACAGATATTGACAAAAATGCCTTTAAAAATTACTAGGCATCAAGAAGGTTACTGAAGGGAAACGAAGATCTATTGATTTCTTGCTTTACAAATATGCTATTTATCCTATTTAGCAGTTGCAGTTTTCCTGCAGTATCTCTTGTAAGGGCAATTGTCAAACCGGTGGAATTAATTATGTGGCCAGGAAAGTCGTATGGACATTTGTATGAGGAGAGGGAAAGAAGTGAGGGAGCAATCTTATGGCTGCTGATGAGCATCTCTCTTCCTTTCAGCTGCATGGAAGCGATTCATGAGCAGAGGGATGCTGCTGGGCTCCATTATCTGCCTTTCATGTCCAAGTGCCTGATTCAGACCTATTACTGTAAAAGCCCCTACATGGAGGCACACAACAGTCTCCTCATTTACCCGTGCACTTGCAAGCAGTTTCAGGTACATACATATGTGTGGCTTCACTGTTTATGAAAAGGAAGAACAAGACTTTAAAGAAATGCCCTGCCGTGCAGGACAAGGTATCAGCTTTGTTCTTTGCTTTTCATTTGATAGTGCCGCAGCAGAATCTGTTCTTATTTTTCTCTTCCATCCCTTTTCTTCCACAGCTTGACACTGAAGCTCGGTTTAGGATTGTCTTTGCAGTGTATTTTGTGTTCTTTCTTTCTCTCATCTTGAATTTTGAAATTGATGAGCTCCTATGCCCCTACTTTTGTGTTTTGAACACTGAAATGATAATGATTGATATGACTTCTTGTTTCTCTTTTTTGTTTGCATGGAGCAAGCAGATAGAATCAAAGCAGCATCTCTAATGTCACAATTCAATGAAATACGTAAAGGAAACTGCCAGCGGCTGCTCAAAGTGCAGTCCTATTGAAAAGTTCCCAGATCTGTTTCCAAAGACTACAAAGCAATGGATATGGGAAGGATCTTGGACTATGGACTACCAGGCTGCTGGGATATATACCAGCCTAAATCATTGGAAAGACTTGGATGTGATCTTGGTTTATTCCAGAGGCAAAAGGTCTTAAGAGAAAGTAAATGAGACATGAACCTCGTTCTGCTGGCTGAGATCCACCAGCTGTGCCCCGTGGCTGCCTCTCTAACCCCATTTCCAGCTCTGTGGCAATCTGCCTTGCCATTCCACTCTTACAATTTGTTTTCTCCTTAGATGACCAATCCCTCTCAAGTTCCCTCATAATGTAGTCTAATCCTTTCATTTTTAAAGACTTGTCTCTTTATTAAGTTGCTAATTGGCTTTAATAATTCAGACCTTTGTTCTGTCTCTGTTCCTGATGCCTGACAGGTTGTTTCATTGCCTCTTCTCCGCTTTCAGCCTCTTCTGGGGTCTTCATCTCTCTGCCCTCCCACCTTGACTTTTCCTTGTAGCCTGAAAAATTTGACCCCGCTTTTAGTATCTGTGCTGGCATTTCATTTAATGATGCTATTACACATTCTTGAAGCCCTTTTCACTCAGATTCTCAGGGCTCTATCAGTATCAATTAATTCCCGAACACCTCCATTTTATCATGCAGATTTTACGCATGAATAAGCTGGGGCATGGAAAAGTCAGACAGTGCTCCGCACCACAGACAGAAGTAGCACAGCTTAAAAAGTGATGTGTTCTTCAGTGCTGCTGAGCATCTCCAGCTCCTCTAGGCTTTGTTTGTAGCTCAAAGTGGTAAAAATCAATCCAGAGTAGATTTAATAACCCTGTACTCATCCATTTCCTACATGTTGATGGGAATGAAGCACCTCTGATGGTCCATGCATTTACAGAGTGCATAGCTGAAGTTAGCATGCTATTAAACTGAATACTTCAAAGATGAGCTAAAGAGTGCAGGATAACATTTAAGCTCCTGAGATAAATATCAGTGTCCTGAGCATCCAATGACATAAACATTTAAACATCAGGAAAAGAGTCTTATAATCTCATTTTGGGCTCTTCTGCTTTATCTTGTTCAAAGTAACTTGAACACATTTATCACAACAGAGCTGAAATTTGCCACTTTGCTACCAAATCCTTTAATGGCTTTTCTATGTGACCAGCACTGCAGGGGTCTTGTTTTGATGTTCAACAAGAAGGACACATAAATGTAAATGCCTTGCTCCTGACTCTTCCTTATTCTTTTAAATTGAATTCATGAGTTTTCATGTCAATACAAATCAGATAAATAGCTGGAAAAAAACTTGTTAGCCTCTTTGTGGTGTTTTGGATTTTCCTAGTTTGCTTGGCTTGATTATGCATTTGTTGACAAAGGGAAAGGGAAGAAAAAAATCCATCACAATTATGCACATTTTGCTGCAAGGCTTGAAGGGGCAATTTGGAAATCAGATTATAAAGTGGTTAAGTAGATATATTAAAAAATGGCAAGAAAACAAAGCTCCTGCTTTTAAATTGTCAGGCAAGTGCCTGTGCACTTCCTTTATGTATGTCATCAAGCCAAACAGTGAAAGAATCTTCTACTATCTAAAAAGAATCTGAGCTAATATCTGGAGATGACCATGAGGGATTTTCCTCCAGTATCAGACCAGACATGATGGAACATGGTGGGTTGATAACTGCAAAAGGCTTGAGCAGACTATTCTCTCTTCCCTCACTGCTTGAAGGCAATGACAAAGCACGTGGTGGTTAACTGTGGCAGTCAGAGGCACTAAGAAGATTCACATTGAAGTGATGGCATAGAGCAAGAGGTAGGCCGGGAAGATGTGCATAGATTGTGATTCTGGATGCTGCAGAGAGGCAAGAACAGACATGTTTTTCTTTATCTCTCAAGTTAAAAGTAGCGACATGTGGCCAAGCAGCTTCGTTCTTCCCCTTTCAGATAGCTCCTTATTTGCAAATAGTCAGCACTTGCCTATTAAAAAGTAATACATGGCAAATCTTGGCCCAGTGTGGCACTCAGGTAATGAGCTCATTCACCAGAGGTTTCATGTTGTGGTCAGGGAAAATGCCTCTCAATTAGGACTTTTCTCTAGGAGGAGAAGGAAGTTCATGAACATTAATTTGTCTCTCTGATCATTACCTCTTCTGACCATTTACAGTGCATGACACGCTCCTACTGACAGCAGTTTTCTCCTGAGCTTTCTCTAGCTCCTTCTCCCCTCAGTTCAAAGCTTGTTTTCAAGGTCTAACAAGGAGGATGGCAGTAGCTGAGCCAAACCCTGTGCTTGGAATTGCTCAATGGAAAAGACGTGCCCATTCATGCATATTTGATGCATTACTTCTAAAAATAAAAGGACCTTTTTATTTAAGAACAATGCATTTTCCAGTTTAGGTTGGAAATAAATCAGATGACACTGCTATTCCAAGCTGTCTTCATGCACATTTGACTGTAGGGTACATCTCTTCAAGCGATACTTATGAAAGAAGAGGGTGAAAGTTGCTTTTTATCTTATTGCAGGGCTCTTCTCAGTGACACCGTAAGATGCTGGTGGCAGCCTGAAGGAAATGATGGCTGTTGCAAGTCCTACACTTGCCCAGAGAAGCTGTAGCTGCTCCATCGCTGGCAGTGATCAAGGCCAGGTTGGGCAGGCCTTGGAGCAACCTGCTCTAGTGGCAGGGGTTGGAACTGGATGGGGTTTAAGGTCCCTTCCAACCCCAAGCATTCCGCGACTCTTTGACACAGCAGAGCCTTGGAGTATAAAAGGACCTGCTTTCTCAGTTTTCAGGAAGGGAACAGTGCCTTTTCCTATGAGATCAGGTTTTCTTCCCCAGGCTGCTCTGAGCCTTTGTCTCTCAGAGCTGAAGGAAATGACAGGGGCATCTCTGCCCCATTCGCAGGCAGATGCCTTCATGCCTGCAGGTAGTAGCACTGCCCTGCCACAGCTCGCTACTGAGCTACAAGATATGCAATTATTAAAGGAATTTATCTCCTCTTCCCAGGATCCTGCCTACCACAGCAGAAAAACATCCCCAATAAAGTGATCTAAACGAAATGGGAAGGGAAGGGAAAGCTTTTTGTGCTCCGTGATACTCCACAGAGGCAGATTGCCATTTTTCTGGGTGAAAGTGAGCTTTGCTCACCTGAACATCAGAAGCTCAGGCTGAAACTCTGGATTAAAATGAATTCATAAAGCAATGTGAATTAGGGGACAGATCCAACATTTCCACCCTGTAGGACTCTCTCTGTCACTGTGTTGGTTTTCTCTCCCTTTGCACATGTGTGTACCCTTGTATTTTCCTTGTAATTGTTGGGGGAGGCTTTCTCTCTTCTTATTTTCGCTCAGTTCTTAGAGTTATAATCCATCTCAGACCACTTGAAGGCACTCTTTCATGCTTACCATCCCCATAATGATGGCTTCTGTTACGCGGGAGCTACTTTCTGTTTGCTGCTGTATTCAGCCCTTCGTAGAAGAATGGATATTGTTCATTTGTCTGTCACATACCATTTTTAGGAGATGCGATGCCAGGATGTCCTTTCTGAGGCACAGCTCCTGCTGTCTTAATAAGAGAACAAGAGATGCAAGGTCTTCCATGCATTAAGAGGAAGGGAGGAGGAAGCAGGAGCAGCATCCTTTTCCTCCATACCATCTGTCAGTGTGTCTCCTAGTCCTGAACTCCCTTCACCTGCACAAAGGCAAAGGGCTGAGCTGTGCCTTTGTGTGCACATTGAATGCAGATGTTTCTGGTTACTGTAGTTTTATTTTCTTCTTCTTTTTCTTAGCCATTTGGCATGCTTTGTCTGAAATCTCACTTAGGCCTCTTTTCTTGGTTATTCCCCTGCAGTTTTGTATAGACAAAAGGGAAAATAAAATACATTAACTTACAGGGGCTCTCCAGAGCAGCAGAGTTAGGAGAGTGCACTGCTGGAATGACTGGTGTGCAGTTTAGAAGGTTGCTAGAGAGTGCTGTAAATTATGTCATGTGTGGTTCATCAATTATATAGATAAAACTGTGAAGGAGAGTGGTTTGTCAGAAAAGATAAGAAAAGAGGGACTGAACCTAGATATATATTCTGTGCTGATGATCTAGTCGTGTTTAGAAGGGAGAGGAGTCACTTGTAGAAGCCACTTAATAAATCTAATGGCTATTGGAAGGGCCAGGGTAAAAAAGAGCAAGGATAAAGTATTAAGTATGCATGCAGTTGCAAAATCAGTGTCACTTTTCTTAGAGGTTGCTAATGACTGAAGGTGTTGTCTGGAAATTATGCACAGCTTGGATTTCCTGGCGTTCCTCCTCTTCCCTTACCCTGATGTTCATTTCACCCCGTGCCCCTTTGCAGTGGGGAGGCATGGGGCAGAGCCTCAGAGCCTCACAGGCAGCAGCAAAGGAAGTGGAAAACAAATCCCCCGTCATAACTGTTGTCCCACTGGCATTTTTCTGGAGCAGAAGACAAAACGAGTTCTTATATGTCAATGACAGAAAGTCCTCTGAGCTGTATTAGAGAAGGACCCTGTGCAAGGGACAGTGACAGGGGTAGTTTTTCTTTGCTGAGTTGCTATATGGCTTTTGGTGAGGTCCTTTAAGAAAAGAATAAAGGAAACCTTACCAAAATAAAAGAGGGGAAAAAGGAAGGCTGAAATGTGAAGTTGTCTTTTGTGTTAATAAGCTACTCATCGGTCATTTAATGGTCTCATTCCTGACAATCAGTCTGTAATACTCATAGCCCGTGGATGGGATTAAAGGGGTGTTTCATCAAGGACCTTAGCACTGAAATTAAGCCAGTGTCCTTCCAAAACCAGGCTTAGTAACCACTGTTATCTGTGCATACTGTTTGTGGTTTTATTTGCCAAAAGATGGCAATATTCAAATACATGAGTTTTTCCAAAGGGTGGAAAAATAGAGGTTGTCACTGTACTGTGACCACTGCCACCTCTGCTCTGCCCTGGCTGGAGGGCACTGTCATCATTCAGGGCTGAATTACATTTGTTGTCATTTGATGATTATTTATAGAGCCCTTGAATCCGAACACTACTCCTGGAGGGTCACTGCTTTCTAGACCAGATGTCAGTGTGTTGCTCCTCCTTCCAAACGTCTGGGGTGACTTTAGGGCAGAGACACCGCAGTGCTCACTGAGGCCATCCAACGAGCAAAGCCTCACAGGAGAATTCAGTGGGCAGTATTCCATCAACAGCAAATGTGTTTGAGGAAATTCACTTTAGCTACAAATCTGCATGACTCTGCTGAAATGACATCAAGTTACATCCTCAGTCATTTTGGGCCATTATTTGATTTTACGAATTGTATTAAGACAGTATATTTTTTTACTATTAAACTAGAGTATGTCCCTTTTCTATACCTTGCTGCTGACAGAAGGCTCTCACACAGCAAAGTTTACCTTTCATTTGTTCCTGTGTAATATGCCATTAGGTCTGCTGAGAAATACTATGGTTCTTGTGCAATGTCAACACCTACTTCCATTTACTCTTTCTCTTCAGAAAGCACAGCATGAATCCCAGATGCTGCAGCATGCTGGTGTCCTTGACCCATTGGAGTGCCGAGAGAAAGTAATTAAAGGAAACAAACTGATGAGGATTTAAGGCTGGTAAAATGGACAGCTTTTGGTTTTCTTTTTCCCTGTGGCACTGGTGAAGTTCACCCAGCAAAGTGAGGCTGAAGGGTTTCCAGCAGGGTCATAGGCTCTGTATTGGAACTTCCTGAAGGCCGTAAGTCTGGTTGATTTCGGGACTGCTTAGTTTGGTTTTCCAAATTCACTCTTTAGAGTCTGCATCAAACAGATCTCAGAGATATCTTCTGTTACTAAATAATTTTCTCTCCTGGGTGAAGAGATAGGAAAGGTTAAATAGGGAGATCCCATCTAATATTTTTATCTAGGATAAAACAGCAGAATCTACCCACAATTTGTTCTCATCTCTACCTGCTCTCTCCAGATAAAAATCTACTGTATGTTTTGTGGAATATATCCAAGCCATGAGATGCATTTCAGATACTTGAATAATTCAAGTACTGATGCACACCACAGCTCATATTTCCCTGATATAGTAACACAGATGTTATGCTGTTAGTTTTAAATGATTTATTCCCATGTGTTAATAAAACAATGATTCTGAAAGACTCATCCGGTCTCCTGGAAAGCTGAAGTACTCCACCAAGTTTTCACAGTACCATCTGCAAGAAAATCCAACACAAAGACATGCTTTTGGGGTTTCTTTACAAAGACACTCTTGCTTGAAGGGTTTCTTAACCAGTGAGACTGATGACTAGTGCAAGATGACTTCCGAAAGGTGCAGGACACATAGGTTCAGCTAGAATCAATATTTCTGCAAGGTATTTTGGGCTTTATCTTCCTTTATTTTGTTTCTGGCTAAATAAATAAACAGGGCAAGAGCTCAACATCAACCAGCTCTACTGGACTTTGAAGTCACTGTGCACATGTTTACTGTATGAGGTCTGGGGAGTCTTATTAGACCCAAAAAATGCATTTGTTTCCTCGAAGCCCTTCCCATCACAAGGGTTATTTGAGATATCTGGGAAAAGTCTAATAAGTTTTCCTTATTTTACACACTTCATTGGATTTATGCTTTTCAGATTTCTTTCTAACTAATGAGGGGGTCCTTTTGACTGCTGTTGATCTGGCTTGATGGGCACTCATGGATGGATGGGCTGCTGCTGCTGAGGAGGCCATCAGGGATAGGAGCAGTGGTAGGAGATAAGCCTGCTTGGTAAAAAGGGAGCTGCAAAGGTATGAGGGTACCAGTGGTCTCAGCGGCTTATACTGGAGCTAAAATCCTTTGCAGGAGTTGTTCAGTGAGGGAAAATAAGGGTAGCTGATTTTGTCTTCAGTTGGAGCAGTTGGTTAGAGAACTACGGTTTGCCATGCTAGGATGCTTGGGAAGCAAAGCGGGGGGAGTGATTTCTGGAGACAGAGGAATTAAGGTGAGTTCTCGGGGTTTTATACAGTGAGAGGCTGCATGAGTCAGATGATCCCTAAGAGCTGCCAAACACACTGAACAAAAGAAATAGATGTGTGGTCAGAGATGCTGGAAGCCAAGGGCTGGGCTTCCAGCTGCAAAGCAGCCTGCTTCATCTGGGGGTTATAGGAGGAGCTGTGCTAACTCATCTCTGCCTTGCCATGGTGGTGACAGGAGCAGTGCGGTGAGTCTCACTGTGAGGAGTGGAGGAGCTACCTATTATAGCTGAATGATAGGTGTTCAAACTGACATAATGCTAAGCAAAGGGAGCTTTTAAGTTTTGGCACATAGTTAGCATGTAGGCACTTGAATAAGCCATGTTGTGTACCTTCCCTTTGTTAACTTTCAATGTTGGTGTTTAAGGAGGGTGGCCTGTGTAACTTGCTTCAAAGTCAATCTGTAAGTCAGCGAGGCAATTCAGAGCAGATCCCAGGAGTCTTTTCCACTTGGCCTCAGCAATGTCATCTCTAACCCATCCGGGACTTGTTCTAAATGAAGTGTGAGAAATTTTATATTTATATCGTATAATTTATGTTTTTAATATGATTTAAAAACTGAAACGTTTCTTCCACTGAAGTCTGGGGTTGAGATGTCCCTTGAGCACGTAAGCAGTTAACTCTGAACGAAATGTATGTCGTGAAGAAGTACTGAATTGCGTCAATTCAATTCCCAGGTCACTGGATTTCTCCTGGTTCAACCAAAGTAGCGCAGCGTTTGTTTTGTAGAGTTTTCTCCAGTTCATTTGTTCATTAGTTTGTTTTGGATTTGAGCCCACAGAAATCCCGGTAGAATGAGAACTTGGATGGTGCAGCTCTTTATATTGAATTTCTGCTCTTTTTAGGGCAGGTAAAATGAAGCCATTAGTCAAACACCTTAAGATGCATCAGTAAATGTAATATTTAATATGCCCATCTTCCTATGCTCTTGTATTGAATATTGTGTGCACTTAAAGACCCTCATAAAACTGGGGGAGGAGGGAGTTGCTTTGTGCCAGTAAGTCATAGTAAACCACAAGTACCTTGGAGTGAAAGCCCAGACAGACTGCAGATGTAGCACAATGTGCTTATTTCACTGGAGGACGTGTGGCCATTAACCCAAATTGCAGAGTTTGTTCCGTATTCCCCAGAGATGTTGTATTAAGTAAGTATTTTCCATTTCATAAGAGTCACTTATTTTCCACCACCTCTGACCAGGACTGCTGGCCTAGCTGGCAAGGCTTCGGTGCTGGGTGATGCAGCTTTTGGGTTACCCCCTCGTGTACTCCTGGTGTTGGTTGGGAGGTGCAGGACTTGTCCTTCAGCTGGTTAACACTGTTTAAAATGTTGCTTCAGACATATGCACTCTTTTATAGGTATATTTATATACATATGCATATGAAGAAGTATATATGCATATGTACTTCTTTAAATGCAGCATATTTAAAGAAGTGCTCATCTATAAAGCACCATCACACGTACAGACACACATTTACCTACCTCTTCTTTCTTTTCATCTGGCTCTATATTGCCAAGTCACCATCTGAGTGGTCTGAGGGTAGTGGAGGATGTCTGTTTTAGAGATGTGTATAAATGGACATTTGAAAGCCAGATGGGATTTTCATCTCCTTGCACTTGATGATATTTTCTTTTTAATCTTTGCCCTCAAACAGTAACAGAAATATTAGAGAAGATACCCACTCATCCTGACCCCATGTAACCTGCCTGAATGTATCCCCCACTACTGTAGGGAACATAAGCATGTGAGGAACCAAAAAACTGCACAGACTATGGTTATTTCCAGAGGGCAGTGATGCATTTCAGCCAACCCTAATAAGGGTCTGGACCCCCAGTGTGTGGGATGTCATTGCTGCTTCTCCTGTCAATGGAAAACTCAGCAGAGCTCTGACTTAAGTTATCTTTGTTGTCCTCACAAAAAATGAGAAATAACTGCATATTCTTGAAAGAAAAGCTTCTCTGGTTAAATGTTAAAGGAGGAAACCTTTATATCAGATTCTTTTGCATCGTATTGGAAAAGTTTGAAGTCAAGGCTTTATTTTCCTGGCAGTGGAAGCTTATGAAGGCTGTGCCTCTTTTCTCTACCTTCGTACTTTCCTACTTGCATCCCTAACACTGAAATGTTAAGGAAAGGAATCATTAAATTTGCATGCTGGGGCCCTGCCTGGGTTTTGTGGCATTTTGGTAGTAACTGAGTAAACTGCCCTGTGGGTTCACAGGTTGCTGATGGAACAGAGGATATGACAGACAAATCTTCATGAATTTTACAGGATTTTCTTGTGGCCGAGGACAGGCCTGATAAAAATAGGAAGGACATTGTAATCGAGACCTGGGAGATGAACAGAGAATCACAGCTCCAATCCTCATCAAGATTCCTTCTTTCGGTCTTCTTATACAGGGCTTTGGGTGCATTTAGATTAAAGCTTTTGCACATGTGAACCTCAAAATACTGATTTACATGCACCCAAGTTATTGAATTGAAAAGACTTCCAAAGAACTGACACTTTCAAGTACACTTTTTGACCATTGTGGTTGTTGGAAATAGCTCTGAATCAAGTAAATATTGAAGCCTCTGAATCACAAAAATAAACAATGCAGAACTGAATATTTTAAGGCAGCCTTATGGGGTTTGATGCAGTCTTGTGATTTCTGGAAGGAATCCCTTATGGGGGGAGCTGATGCAGAGTGTTTTCACTTCTGATCCTCTCAGTGCTGACAGAGGCAATATCCTGGGTGGTAACACTTGTCATGGGTGGGAGTTCAGATCCAGGCTCTCTGCTTGTGTTTGGCTGAGCTGCTCACAGGCAGGTTCAGAAAGACCCTTTCCCAGTGCTGAGAGAGGTTGCCATGCAGTGAGATTCGGGGCATCCACAGGCCGGGACCCAAAAGTGAGAAATTCTTCACTTAGCTTCCAATGTACTGGACACTCGCTGAGATCTCCACAACTATATCCATATGGATCCCCGTAGTATAGCAAAAACCCCACCTGACCTCTGCAATACCTGTTGCTCTTTTGGGAAAAGGAAACTTGTTTGGCAAGTGTGTGTAAAGCTTAATTCTTTTGAAGGCGTTAAAACTGCTTTCTCTGCCTAGGTTGGTTGATGCTTCACACCTAGCGGAACTGTTCTTATGTGGCAGTGAGGAAGCAAGGAGGAAGCTGTATTCCCTTTTCTACTAGTGAGAAAATTGATACCAAGAGAGGGAAACCCACTTTCCTGGGTGGATCTGTATTAGTGTTTAGTGTTTGAGGGGGTTATTTGATCTTGAGGCTCTTATTTTTTAGAAGAGTTGCTCTTATTCCTTCAGTAACTCTTCTTGCATGTGCAACTCTGCTGGCTTATTTTCCATATGCTAATGAAATTTGTGCTGTTTGTTACAGTTCCCTAATCAAACTTTAAAACATCTGTGTATTTAATGAGTAGTACTGGCAGTCTTAACTATTCCGTGTGGCTGGATGATGAAAACATTTAATTTTCCCAGTAAGATATATACAAGTCAGAGCATCGCTTCAGAATGCTGCAATTAAATCTAAGTGGTCTATGGTTTAACCAGACAATAAAAAACTTGGTTTACTTCTTGAACGTACATCTTCAATGGAGAAAGTTGAAGCGACCAGAAACTAACAACAGCTGAGGAACTGGCTTCAAAATTCATGACCAGCCTTGTGCAGAGTTTTTCACTATAGCAGATGATGAGCAGGTGCAGGTTTAGTGCAAGTAGAGGGTCTGGTACTTGTGACCGTTTACCTTTTTCTATGCCATTTCAGACTTAGTTCAGTTATCCCTTAATTTTGCCTGTTTCTATGGTAATGTTTTAACATCAGCCTGGAGCAGTCATTCATGTTTGTCTTATCTGAGCACTAATGTTTTCCATGAAAGCTGATCAGCTTAGCTGAAATATCAGCTTTCTGTAGTTGTTTTTTTTTGACTTTTCCTGTATCAGGACACAATTATATATCTTTATTATTACTTCTTCCTGCTTAATGTAGCCTGTACACTTTCAGCAGGCACCAGTTTACAACCTGACACATAGTTTTTGAACTCAAGATGTTCTGGATGATCCTGACCTGGCATCTCAGCTATGGGGGCCTGGGGTCTGGTACCTGACCTGGCCTGCTGTCCTATTCTGGCTGAGACATCCAGAACTATAAAAGATGAGATACTCCAATAGTGTAATTCCTGAGAAATCCCAGGGAGATAAAAGGGAGAAAAAATGAAAACAGAGGCGAGGAGCAGCTTGGGAAAGTGTTAAGGAAAAGAGCAGGATGAACACTTCTTGCTTGGATTTTCTATCTCCTGAAGCACACTGCAGGCTTCACAAGTTCATGAAACAGTGGTTTAAAATATAATCTCTTCAGGCAAGAGCAGTAGATGGAGGGGGGTTTTTCTGTGACTGTAAATCAGGCTGGTGGCAGGAGCAGTGATGGGAGCCAGCAGGTCCTCAAGAGACCAGATCACTTGGATAGGAGATGAATTTCCTTTTGGAGGCTAACTTCAGACACCAAGGGACGTATTCAAAGATACAGATTGCATCTACGCTCTTAACTGAGATTTGTGCCTTTGAAAATGTCCTTCCTAAATTTCAGTGCAATCTCCCTACTCCTGGTAGATCATGAGACACTTTATAGTCTCGTTTTATGCTTACCCCGCAGGTAAACATGGGGGAGAAACACCTTTCATTTCTGGAGATTACTGTGAATTAAGGGAACAGGATACTCAGGGCTTATAACAAGGATCACCTACAGACAGAGTTGAAAGGATTTCATTAAAAATTACAGGCCATCATCATCAGCTGGTGAGGGACATGCATGGACTGAACCGGTCAATGCAGCACCCAGGTCTCACCCCACCTGCAGCATCTCTGACCCACGAGCACCTGAAAGGATGGATGGCTCTGGGAAATTTATGGCAGATGACTGTTATTGGGAAGAACAAATATTAACTGGCAAAATTTGGGATATATGAGCTTATTCAATCTAAATCTGAGTTTGTCTATTACTTGGATGAAACAAACTCCTATTTACATTGAGTGAATCATTAAACATGCATTTAAACACTATTGAAATATAATTGCTATATTTGGGGATATTTTTTTTTTTTCCTTTTCTTTCCAAGATGAAACACTGGAGAAAATGTAAAGAATTTATTTAACAGCTTTATGGAAACATAGCAAAGAGGTTTCAGCCCCCAAACAGGCAAAGTTCCAAGTCACAGATGCTAAACAAGACCCAAAGTGATTATTATTAGCCAGGAAATATGCAGGTTTTCCTCTCAGACAGTGAATGTAGATGGTGATTTTTGACATGGATTTTTCTGTCATTTGCAATGATTCTATCATATGGCTGGACCTAATGATGTTAAGAGTCTTATCCAACCTGAAAGTTTTATATAGAAACCAAGAATATAAAAGAAAAGGCAGATTAATTTCTGAAGAGAAAACTTATTTTTATTAAAACTTGGAGACCTCTAGATTAAAACTTAAAAAAAGGTGGGGGGGGGGAGGGGGAACCCGGGACTCACAGCCTCAAACCCACACTTCAGTTTCCGGAATGATACTGTTCCCTCTGCAGTTGAATACAGGTCAGCACTGCTGCCAGCACGAGTTCATTCCAGATTTGAAGGACTGTCCTAACTCTAAAAGATGGATGATTACTGCAGAACGTCAATGGGTTTTAAATCAAGGAAGCTGTATTTGCAAGAAAATCTGTCTTAACAGCAAGCATAAAGTAACATATGGTCTTGGAGCTGTTGATAAGAAGCATCCGTGTTCCCTTTTGGGAATATTCTGAGAGGCTACTAATTGTTAATGAGGAGAAGTGGTTGGTCTTTTGATTAAAGTGATTAAAGTAATCTTAAAGTAATAGAAAAATTGCCCATTTGATATGAATCCTTCAGACTTTGTCCCACTTCTGTGATTATTATAAGAGCAACTGACAGGGGGTTTGGTGCTTTATGGATTGCACTACTTGCTGTGATACAGGAGGTGTTGGTTTGAGCGCTATAATCACTGGGCAACAGTGTGGATATTCCTCCTTTTTCTGCTTCTGTTCCTCCTTCTCCTGCTTGTTGTCATTATAAGGCAAATTAAGAAACATTTCCAAGACCTTGAAATGACTTTATGAAATGAATCTTTGTTTTCCAGCCAGTCTTAACGAAAGCCCCAGCTCAAGCTGTGTTTCTGTGGTTTTCTTTTGGGGCTGATTTCAGTTGTCTCTAAGGCAACTTGCTGCTATTGCAAAGACCCTCAAAGTTCTGGGTGGTTCTAACACCATTGGCTCTTGTTGGAAGACCAGAGAGTTTGAAAGGCTTTAGTGATTTTATCCCATCCTTCTGCTGTTGAATTATTACCCTTGATTTAAAACCATTTGCCATAGACCCTCACTAAAAAGAGGAAATGCTTCTTGGATTTTCTCCAGAGACTTCACTCACTAGAAGTACTCGTGGTTTCATGCGAATAGCTCTGCATTTTCTTTTCTGTATTCCTTTAAATTTCCTCCTTTTGTGCAGTTTTGCCATTTCCCGAGTTAGTGTCAGTGGCTGACACTGATTTTTCCAGGTTTAAGAAGACAAAAGGTAGCTTCCATCTCCTCTCCCCGTCCTACCATTTTGATGCACAATTTAGCAGACCTAAAACTGGAAGGCATTTCTCAGAAGCATGATAGAAAACGTGGAAGAAAGGAGCTGCTGAACCTTCTGGTTCCTTGCAGCTGGGGAGTGACGGCTTCAACAGTGAATTTAATCCATGTTTAATCCAGTCTTCCTAAGCTAAATATTTCTTTTGCTGTTTAGAGAGGAAAACGTCATTTTCTCTCACTCTTTTTGTCAGGGGAATATATCATCTGGAGATGAAGCCCTTTGTGTACCAGAAGGCCTCCATCATCTATTACTGTAGCATCTTACTACCTTCTTCTGTGGCAGCCCCTTCTCTCCCTCTTCCTTGTGTCAGTGTCCAATTGGGAAAAGCTGCTTCAAGAGGCCTGTGATAAACTTGCACCTGGATGACACATGTAAAACTCTATAAATTGTTATATTTCTATAATACTGATGCTTGTGTGCATCTTAAGGAAGTTAGGTGTCTCTCACAACATTGTAAACTATTACTTTCCCTAGGGAAGGTAGCTCATGTCTGGAGAATCACTTCTGCTTCCATTGAACTCTCTCAGAACCTTGGATCAGGGTGCTACCTATAGCCAGGAGCAATGATGCTGCATACTTTTTCAACTGTCATGTTTTCCTTTTGCAAAGACTGAAGCTAATTTTGGTTTATTGTTTCCTTTTGGAGTTTTTTTTGTCCTTTCATTTTCTTTTGGTTTTGTTGTTGTTGTGTGTTTCTGTTGTTTGTTTTATTCTCTTTTCTTTTTTTCCCTTTTCTTTCCCATCTCTGTTGGGCAGAAAAGGGAGATGAAGTATTTTCTCAGAGTTCTCCAGCACGTTGCAGTTGCTGGTCTGTTTTCAGCTTGGACATTCACTAGGTTTTCTAGCTTTCCTGTTCAGATCTAATACATAGAAGAAACGGCTGACTATATAATATGGAAATCCTGATAGTTAACCCATGGCAAACAGTAGTGCTGATGGTGTTCTGTGCCATGTAGGCCAGCAGTTGGGTGGTATTCAGAGTGCTCCCAGGTAGCCACTCAAAGGGAGTTGTGGGAATGATGCTGGCTTCTTAACAGTGGATTCTTTAGTTGGATTTGCCTCTTCCCTCCTGCCCCTTGCTGCTGTGGCTGCACAAATTATGCTGAGGGAGCAGTAATACCACCTTCTGGTCATGATAGGTTAGGTTTTCTCCTAGAAGGTGAAGCAAAAAAGCCTCCACAGCAGTTGCTAGCTCTATTACAGGCCTAGAATCAGAAATAAACAGGAACCAGAATAATGTGCTGCTTTATTTGCAGTCGAGCATTTTTTTAATTAGAAAAAAAATAAATCCATAATATGATGCTTAGGATTTTGATAGGATTCGCTTCTATGTAATGTGCTCTCCACCCACAAATAGCTGCATCTCATATTGAACTTTTCCTCATACAACGCACAAGCGAAAACGGCCCCTGTATTTACCACAGCTAGCTTGAACGATCCGTGTGTTCATAGCTTTAATATGTTCTGACCTCAACCTGCAGCCTGGGTTTTGTTATTTAGAGGCATGTCAGTACAGTGACATTTAGATTTGACTTGCTTTGGTCACTGTTTGCTCCTTATTGATCAAACCTGCTGTACTGTGGATAGGTTAGTCTCCTAAGCTATATATTGTATTATTACTAGTGATAAGAGAGCATTTGTTGGTGCTATTACTGATATACATCTTTAGCCCATTAAAATGCAAATGTTAAGGTGTGCAGCAGATAGAAATCTCTGCACTTTAAAGCACGGCAAAGGCTGGCTAATTATGACTCCAACCATTTTTCAGATAACTGGGCAGTAAGTCATTATAAAATTCGTAATGTGAATCCTTTTATTTCCCTTGTCCCCTGACTGTTGAGCTGCAGATAATCTCATAAGGCAGACTCTTGTTTCCAGAATTAGTGTCCGAGAGTTTATTCATTACTGTAAATTTGAAAGCAAATAGAGCTATGAAAATCAACCCACAGTGCCTGTTATTTGCCTATATGAATATATGCAGCCCAAAGATGTGTAATTTATGACAACAAGACATAATGGGTTTTTTTATTGTGTAGATATTAGATGCCTCATCTGTTTGCAGGAATGATTTTTGGGGTAGCCCTGTTTCTGGTGTATTCTATCTCAAGGGTCAGCAAGAACCTGGAGATAAATAGAACTAAATATGACCTTGAGATAGATGTGATTTGCTCTCCTCTGAGGACAGACTCCCTTGGATGTTGCCTCAAACCCTTCCATACACCAGCAGCCCAAGGCCTGTCATGCTGCAAAACTCTTTGGGATATGCCTGCTCAGAGCGCCTGGATGAACTATTACACCAGTGTCTGCAAACAGATCAGTTAGAAATTGCAAGGATCATTTGTGCAGTAGCGTTTGTGTATGGTTGAGCTTGAATGTCAGTTTCTGTACGTTTGAATACTTGCTGGTCAAAGCATATTATAGATTTCATTCCATCTGATTTACTTTCCCACTGAAGTGTCTCTTGATCTGGTTGGTCTGGTGTTTTTATAGTCATTGCTGTTTGAACACGGATGGCCCTATTGTGTTGCAGTCTACAGGATGAATGCAGTTGCTGTGATTAAAGATAGAGGAAAAATCTGGTCTTCTTCTTTGCAACTTGTGATCTTCTGATTTAATATGACATTTACGATGATCGTTTTCCTCTTTTTCCCAGGTTTCAGCTTTTTGGCCAAGAGATTAACTGTGTATGCATTAAGCCCGAAATAAGCTCACCGCAATATGGCAGAGGGGTCTTGTGACAAAGCAGGTCCCAGTATTTGTTCCAAACTGAAGAGGAAACTTTTCTTCTTTGAGCTAAAGTTTAGTTAACTCTCCCCACGTCAATTTTCCTTTGACTCTATTCGAAGCATCTGCCTCCAGCTGGCTTTTGAGACACAACCAAGATCTTTGAGAGATCAGCAGCTACATTAAAGGCAGAACAGAGCAGTTTCAATACAGCAGGTTAAATAGGAAAGCCTGTGTCAGCAGCTTAAATTACAGAAATGACACTCTATGGGTACATTGATGTACTTTGTGTTACTTGTTAGCAGAGCTAGAGAAAGAGAAATCAGATAACCTCTGAGTAGAGCTCTCTCAGGGAAAGATTGATAAATGGCGCTTCTTGTTGTAGCTCCTACTGAGTCTGGGGTGCAGAAGGATGCAGTCCTGAACCCCTCGTGAGTGAGGATTGGGTACCACCCATCATCAGTGTGGGTTTGGGATCCACTCCAACAACATCAGCCTCCACCACTGGGATGTGGTGGGAGCTAGAAGGCAGCAGGTGAGTGTTCCTCAGCCACAAAATGTCTGAACTCATCTCATAAAGGCAAATTCAGTTCCACAGCCCTGGAAAAGGGCTGTTGAGCTCATTGGAGGGAGAAAGGAGAGTTCCTCTGATTAAAAACCCAAAATGTTATAGCTTTGAAGCATTTTCTAAATGTAATTGGACAAGCAGAGGTCACTCAGCGGCTGCTGCTAGAGAATATACAGGCAGAGAACTAAACACTTCTATGCAAGATCCCGTCTATGCGCATAGCTGCTGGCTCGCTGCTGGGCTGTGTGTCCCAGCCTTCCAGGGTGCCTCATGTAAGTAGTAAGTTCTCTATCAAATAATGGAGGAGATGTCTGGATGGTGAGGGAAAATAAATGCCTTTGCAGATTATAAAATAGAGGCAGGAGAAAAAGAACCATCCAGACCTCAGCTCTGTTTATACATGGATGAGTTGTTGCTCCCCAATTTGCACTTGGCTGCTCCCTACAGCCGTTGCCTACAGCCACTGCCTGCAGAAGTGCAAGGGCTGGTACCTTTTCAGGATCTCTCCCTCAACTAGTTTTGGGAGAATTTGACTTTCAGATTTGAAGTGCCTGTTTGAAGTCTGTTTTCCGAGGCAAGGGTTTGGCATGGATTCATTCTGGCGTATGGGTGGCATTTCTCTTTGTGTTAAGTCATAGTGGAAGGGAGAGGGGATAATGCAGCCAAAATTGGCTTTTTCTGCCCTCGGCCACTTCAGATCAATGAGAAGATCTATGGAAACCCTCAGCCTGCAGAAAATGAAGAGAAACAAAGGGGAAAGAAAGAAAACTCTTCTCCTGAGTGATCATTTAAACCCCTCTGACAGCCCTGGAAATGGAATTTCACTTTCTCCTCCCTTCGTCCAGCCTGGATTGTTTACTCTTATCTGTGGACTTGTCTTCACTAGTTTTTCACCTTGAGTTAATTGATTGATTGCTACAAGGTAGTTAGTTAACACAATTGCAAACCTGCCTGAGTGCTCCCCAAACATTTGTTGCAGTGCTGTTACCCTGAGCCATGTCCCTGTATTAACACTGGGGACATATTTGAAGAGAAAAACCTGTAGCATCTTTCTGTGTGTCTGTCAGTATAAGATCCACAAATGGGTTTTGGGTATCACAAATGTTACGGCCAAATCTGTGACAGGGGAAGTAAAGGTGACCTCTCCTGTTAGATAAAGTCTTTGTAATTTAAGTAGCTAAAGTGAACCTTGGCAGGATGCAAGTGACATGTTAAAATGCTGATTCCCATAGTGGAGATTGAAATTATACAGCAACAGTATACAGCACAGGCACAGACTGTGGAAGAGCATCTTTAAATTAAAACTGTAAGTTTAACTATGTCTTAGCAGAAAGCAATTACCCAGGCTGAAATTTGACCCAGCCATCAGGATTAATACGCCATCATTCTTGGAGAAAAAGCCTTTGGATATTTAGATTTCATAAGCAGATAGAGGACGGGGTTTATATCTCAAAAGCAAGAGACATAGTAAATAGCAGTAGCTCTAGCAGTTGGCTTATTACAGAAAACTATTAAGTTGTCATCCTTTGTATGGCTGGTGCTCCAATTCCCATCACCTCTACGGCAGTTTAGAGCTCGACTGTAGATGTGGTTAACACCTTTACCCATACAACTATGATGTTTGCATGCATAATATAAAGCATCTTGCCCACAGCCTGTTTTATTTCTCTTACATAATTTGTTGTGCCTGCATAAGAGTATATATTTCTATTCAATCTTTTACATATAAATGAGTTTTATTGAATATATGTTGCCATTGTCCATTCTCCACACCATATTTTAGCTCTGCAACTTCAGTGAGTTTATGATTCCTCTTTGGTTCTATTGCAGTAACAAGTTTGTTTATTGCTTTTTAAATCTCCTGCACTGACACGGTGTAAAATTAAGGCCATGGTTAAATTCTTTATAGTTTCAGAGTGTTTTTAAAATTTCACATTTCCATAACCTTGGATGCTCAGAGTCACAAATCAAACCCGGGATGTTGTGGCTAGCTGGGTCTGAGCTCATGGCAAGGCACTGCAATCTGCTGGCAAAGTCACTGCAGAGCTTTTAAGGTTGCTTGAGCGAAAGCAATGCACTGCTCAGCTTTAGTGAGAAGGATTGAAATATTCTATGAGCATTTGCATCTGGGTTTGTTGTGTCTTCTTCTGGTTTACAAGGGTGTGTAAATTCAAGCTGGGAATGAGTGGAGGTGTGTGCCTGGCTCTTTTCTCCTGTTGGACGACTGAGGATGTTTGTGTATATATGAAACGTTAAGACCAATGCAGCCTGGATTTGCACAGGCTCATCAGCTACTGTTATTGACAGAAACTAATTACACAGGCATTCTCAGGGCTAATACATGCACAAATGGAGTAACTACAACAAGAGACATCTGCAAACACTCCAAATGAAATGAGAAGCCACAGGTCCTAATCCTCCTCTTCCTTAAGTCAACAGGAGTTTTGCCTTTCAGAGCGATAGGCTGTATGTTGTGGTACATCGTAACCCAGCATTGGCTCTCAAAGCTGTCTCCAGGGAAGGAGCAGAACTGGAAATGCAATGGCGTTACTCTGTTCTCTAGCTGGTAGAACTCATGCTGGGACTGGTGTAAACTGGGGTGGAATGGGGTGGGCAGAGCCCTTGCTTGCTGTTGGGATCAATCCAATATCACACTGGGAGCAAGGTCAGGTCTTCTTTGGAGAAGAGATGCATTGCCCTAGTTTCAGGTGTCCCATGCTTAGCTGGTTTCATAGACCACTTCCAGGATGTTTGTATCATCAAGTTTGAATAGAAAGTTAATTAAAATGTGATTTATCACTGATTTTCTAATGCAGAAAGGGTTTTCTCTTAAATAATGCCATAGTGACTAAAATTGCACTTGTCTGTGCAAGCGCATGAAATTGGGGCTACTTTGCAGCTTATGAAAAGGTCTTTGTGGTTATTTGGCTCTTTCGTTTGTGCACCGTTCCAAGTGTACAAAAGCTCTTTCTTGTTACAGGTGGTTATTGAACTCCTCTTGCACAGTATAACCTTTTCTGCGAAGTATTGAATTATGGGGTCAAGAGAGAGAGCATCAGCTAAAAGTGAATTACAGCCCCTACATTCCCAGGTTATTCAGTGTATTAAGGAAACAGAGTAATTTCCATGGGAGTGAAATGGCAACTAAATACCTGTTGGAACTAATGGCAGGACTCCCACAGTCTCAGTCGGCGCGAGAGTCAGGCCATAACTCAGTCACCACTAAATAAGCACTGCTGTTTCAGAGGAGGTTAGTGGGGTTAGGTTATTACAAGCACAGTAATAGGGAGGAAGTCAGGGGAAGAGGACAAGGTGAGATGAAATCAGGGTGAGATGAAGTCAGGGTGAGATGAAATACCAGAATGAGTTGGTCCTCCCTTGGATGGGAATGAATGAGCAACACAGGGGCTAGAACCCGATTCCCAACTGCTGTGATCTGCCCAAGAGGGGAAAACAAATTAATTCCAGCAACAAGGTGGAGGCAAATTTCTTCCTCAGCCTCCCCAGAGCAGAGGGGAAGCAGGAGCTGTGCTGCAGCATGCCAGCAAGGCAGGCTTGCATCTGCTCCCTGGGTTGAATGCTAATTTTCCCAAAGCAATCTAGGGAGTTCTTCTGGATGCTGAGCTTGGTTTTGTTTGTTATGTGCTTTAGCTTCAAAAATGAGGGCGCTGCATTATGCAGTTAAAGGTTGGATTCAGGTCTTTTTAAATGAACTTTGCTTCATTTTAAGCTTTTTATATTTTTTTAACTGGAAAATACAGATGCTGGTCTACTCTTCTATCACTGTCTTTGCTCTGCTATCTGCATTTCTTCCAGTAGCGCTTTGTGTCATGGCTAACATCTGACACATGTTTCATTCTTCCTATCATGCAGTATTTCAAAAACCCAACAGTAAATTCTTTGCATAATGTATGGGATGCTTTCCTTGGAGTAAAATTGTGCTGTGCTTCAGGGAACAGCCTCTGCCTGCTGCTCAGTGATACAGCCCTGCTCGCAAACCCGGTCTGTGGCTCCCTGATGAAGTGTTTCATGTCTATAAATGCAGTGATGTTTTATGTGGTCCACACTCAGCCTCTGATCTCGGCTGCTCCCCAGCTGCTCTTTTTGGTGTCTTTCCTAGAGATAAAGGTGTGACTGAAGCCCTTGCAGACAGATCTCAGTGAGCTGTGAGTTTGCTCAGCTTGGCTAGCAGTGACTGCAGGGAGCTCAGTGCCAACTGGGAAATCTCTCCAAGGAAATCTGCTGGGAATATAATTAGGTGCGAGTCGAGGAGGAGCTGCTACAGTCAGCCTAATTTAACTAAGTAGGTTATCTAAGTGAGTGTAGCCACAGCTTTAGCCTTGATGTAGGTATGCAGCGAGGGTGCCACTGCGTTTAGGGGAGTCAGTTGTGGGGCTGCAGCAGCCTCCCAGCAATTTCAGCACTGTGACTTTATTAGGCAAGGAGAATGACATTGAAATTAGTCAGAGGCCACAGTTGCTAGGAGGACACTTACTTGCAGTGTGGATGTAACCATATTTTGGAGCTGGCAAATGATGTTAAGTCAAATACTCCAGGGGTCAGGCCTAATTAAGATGTTGGTATCGGATTCTGAACTAATTATGCGGGGAAGGTGAGCTCTACATCATTACGTGCAAGTTGTTGCACACAAAGGTAATGCACACTGATTCGTGCAGTGGAAGGAGACATGATCCATAACGCACATGTTGCACTGAAATCAAAGCAGCCACCCAGCCTGAGTGCAGCAGCAGGGAGCAAAGGGGCTGAGGCAGCCCCAGTCACTTACAGTCACAAAAGCTAATTGAACAGTGACTTCCTTTTGAGGATGAAGTGGTCTGCTGGAGGACATTCCACAAGGGAAGAATGAGGTCAAATTCACTGGATGCCTCATGTAAATAGCTCACTCTGCCATGGCTGTGAAGCCTCAGAGCACTGACGGCTTCTGCATTGCTCTGGCACCGCTGCCAGTGCTGGAAAGATGGCAGAGTGTTGGTATGCTTCATAAGGTACCCATCCAACAGTCCTTCCTCCTTCTCACAGCAACTCTTTATGTTTTGGGGATGCTGCTCCTGTTGTACAAATACATCAAATATCTACAACATAAGTTTTTGAGAATCATAGAATCACAGAATGGTTTGGGTTGGAAGGGACTTTCAAAGCTCATCCAGTCCAACCCCCTGCAGTGAGCAGGGACATCTTCAACTAGATGAGGTTACTCAGAACCACATCCAGCCTGGCCTCGAATATCTCCAGGGATGGGGCATCCACCACTCTCTGAGCAACCTGTGACAACATTTTGACACCCTCATTGTAAAAAATTTCTTCCTCACATCCAGCCTGAAGCCCCCTCTTTGGTTTAAAACCATCACCCTCCATCCTGTCAGTAAGGCCGTGCTAAAATGTCTCTCCCAATCTTATAGGTTACTTTTAAGAACTGAAAGGATGTGTTAAGGTCTTCCTGAAGTCTTCTCCAGGCTGAACAGCCCCAGTTCCCTCAGCCTTTAATTTCTGTTCTTGCTCCTACAGACACCATCAGCCAGTTCCGCTGAATTGATGAGTAGATCTCAACTGGCACTGCTGAAGCCAGAGCACAGAAAGCCAGGATAAAAGTTATAAATGTCTTAAGGGATGTAAAAGGCTGCTACAGAAATGATGGATATAACCCTCATGTCAAGAGGCAACAGGCTGATACTGAAGGAGAGCCAAGTTGGACATTAGGGAACAGCTTTTCTCCTGCTAAAGGCAGGAAAAGATGGGAACGGTCTTTAAGAGAAGACATCACCCTCTCCATGCAATACGTCTTAAAAAGCTTCGAAACTAGGTTAGGCAGACATCTGGGACTGTAACTCTGTGACAGCCATGGAAAGAGTCCTGCTACTGCAGCTCCTTTTCCTGCTGTGTGGATTTACTTACTCCATCCTTAGATGCTCCATGTCCTTAAACAGAGTCCTCATAGGTCATCTTTGTAGGTAAATAGCAATGATTTTAGGAAGGGCAGGTTTGTATGGGTCTTGCCTGCAGGCTGCGGCATGGAATGATAACTTCTGAAGCTGCCGCTTTAGGAAGGACTTCTCAAATCCTAATGACATTTCATTTAAGTCAACAAATTTTTCCCCAAGCCAGTCAAACTTTGGAGTTACTGAATAACTTATTTGAACTCTTTGTGCTTCAGCAATTCCTGATAGAGAAGACAACTGGTTACAAACGGAGAGCAGGACACCGTGTCCTGATTTCACAAAGGCAGCCCATGTCACTTAGTGTGCTGTCCCTGTTGGTTTGCATCAGGGCATTGAAATGACCCAATTTGTTCCCACTTTGCCGTTATCCTTTCTTACGTCATCCTTGTTTGCAGAATGTCAACTGCTAAGGTGTAACAGCTGATAGTGGAAATTGCTGATAAAGAAAAGGACTAAGTGATGCAGATTTCTGCAGGTATCCTGCTTTGCTCACATCCACACAGGGATGCACTGGGCTCACTGTTTTCCAGGCAGGAATGGTGCATGAACAGGCAGATGGTTTAGGGAGGTGTTACCTGAGATAAAGTTATGGGTAACCACAGAGTTTGTCATCATTGTATCTCTGGTCCTGATCCAAAACAGGGAAAAAACCTGATACTAGCACTGCATAATAAATGCAATATAATCAGAACCTATTATAATCTAGTTCTGCTTGAAATTCAAATGGTTTGGGCTGGAGTTCATTTTATATGTGCCTCTAAGTAAAGTTAATGTGTTTCCTTGTTCCCCTTCCCCCTTAGTCTATACTGTAACTTAATGAATAACAGGTTTAATCACTCTGGTATCAAGATAGCCTTTTTACAGCCATGCAAATGTTCTTCGGTATATAATTTGTACATGATCCACTCATCTATTATCATTGTTCTTTCTAAATGAGAAAATGCAAATGTTACACTAAGGGCCCCGTCTTCATAGCTTACCGAATATAATTCCCGACAGCAACATGAAGCTGTTTAGCATAATTTCCCTGTTAATAAACTGCCAATTACAGTAATTTAGTTCTTAGCTTCCAAAGACCAAAAGGTATGTGACGATTTCCAGCACACTCCCCACTAATGTCTCCGTTTATTATTTTGCTATGTCTGAGAAAACAGGAAAATGGGAAGGACTCAGTTGTTTAAAGATAACAGTAATGCAGTTTCCTTATCCATGTTCAGAAGCTTTTCTCATCTGAGAAGCAAAATACAGTTCAGTGGGCACACACTCCCCCTTGAACATGCACATTCTCAGGTGTAAACCACCGAGAACAGCATCAGAGGTATCTATAACACACAAATGTGAGCCAGCTTGAAAAACTACCAAATTAAACTTGGTAAAAGCTCACGGAAACACCTGCTAGCAATGAAAAACTTCCTTCTTCTCCCAGTAACTTCTGTTTGTTGTTCAAATGCTTCCCAAGCTCAGATGGTTTTAACAAAGTCAGGGGGAAATACTGCAAGAGAGGCGGGGAAAGGGAATGTTTATAGTGCTGGAAAAGATTCAGGAGTATTATGTTTAGAGGCAATTACGTTTCGAGCAGCTCTTTGCATACAGCGTTTCTTGTTCAGATCTCGTCTCAACCTTTCTTATGAAAAGGAATTTGCATGAGAGTAGAATCCTTGTTTCTTACAGAGTTTTTCTGATCTTCCCACATATTTCCCACTCCTTGTTCCATCTGCTCCCAAAATCATCATTCTCTGTGAGATAACTGAGCAATTTCTGAGGCGAGCCAGGCTGACTTTTTAAACTGAGTAGTGAGCAGTAAAGGGGATGTCAGGAATTAAGGGTCCTACTTTCCATGGAGGTATCTCAGTGAGTAAATGTAGGAAACAAATGATTTTGGGTTGGGGAGAAGCTGAAGAGAATAAACTAGCTTGATGGAGCCTTTGAGGTGGTTTGGATGCTCCCCTTTTCTCCTCCTACCAGGAAGGAGCTCAAGAACTTGTCCTATGTTTTCTTATCTGTTATTTCTTTCAGGGATATACCCACAGCTTCTCTGAACGAATGTGGCAGATTTTGTCTTGGGTAATCATAGCTCAGCCTTTAAAAACAAACAGGAAGAGGCAAGTGAGATCCCAGCCTCCCCTCAGTTGTGTGCATCCCTTTGCAAGAGTAAGAAGCTCAGCTGAGCCTCCCGTTGCCTGCCGGAGGACAGAGACAGGCTGCAAGTGATTAGACCCCCACTGTAATATTCATTACACATTCCAGAGCCAGGTTTGGCAGAGAAACTTCCTTTACCTGTAGTAATACTCAAGCTAAAGCCTGCTCTGGCTTCCAGAAACACCTACAGTGGGCTGTCTCAAAGGACTCAGAGCTGGTGCCACTGGTCTTGGTAATGAAAATGAATTGACTTCTGCAGAAGCACAGTTAGGTCAGCGTGAAGCAGTGATTTTAATCTCACCCCCTTCCAAGCTGTGCTTAGAGCACAAAAGCACATGTGGTGCCATCACCATTCACCCAATTGCCTCTCAGTGCTAGTGAATGCGTTACCCAGACCTCCAGCACATGAGCCCAAGCATCCCCTCACCTAAATAGCCTGCTTTTGGTAGCCAGCAGAGCAGCTTGCTTGCCTGGCTGGCTTAGTGCACATGGACAAAGGGTCCCTTTCATCCAGAGGCTGTGACCAGACCTGGGATCCTGCAGCACCATGATTAACATTCAGGACAACCCTGGGTGAGCTGGTCACTACAGCAGGGCTCTTTGCTGGGAAACTGCACAGCTTTGAGGAAAACCACCACTTTTTTGGCTTTAACCTGCCAGAGGAGAGACTGAGATGAGCTCTGAGGCAGAAGCTCTTCCCTGTGAGGGTGCTGAGGCGCTGGCACAGGGTGCCCAGAGAAGCTGTGGCTGCCCCATCAGCGTTCAAGGCCAGGCTGGACGGGGCTTGGAGCAACCTGCTCTGTGGAAGATGTCCCTGCCCATGGCAGGGGGTTGGAAGTGGGTGAGTTTAAGGTCCCTTCCAACCCAAACCATTCTATGATAGAATTATGTGGTATGATATTAAGAAAAAATCCATGTAAGCTTGTTTGAGGAAGAATTTGATTCCAACAGGGAGAGCTCTGTTATGCTGTTTGCATGTCTGTGATGTTGTTGATGGCCTTTGCCTGCTCAGCCAGCTCCTCCCTAGTGCAACGCCTCAGGCAGGGGCTCAAAGGAGAGAGGTTCCCCCATGCTCTGGAAGCTAAATTGAAATGGAAGTTATTGAAGTCATGAAACTTTCAGAATGTGCAAGTGTATGCAGCAGCTAGCTACTTTCTGATAAGTATATACTATTAATAGTGCTGTAAAAAACCCAACTCAAGATCCGCACTATAGGTATTCTTCAAGACTATCATGATATGAATGGATATGGGGCAGTTTGGAACAGATATATTAACCACTTAGCTCAGTTTGTATTAATGAGAAAGAAGTGGGCAAATCCTATAGAAAGACATGAGAATATATGCACCTTAAAGGTATATGTGGCAATTATGCGTTTTGTGTTAGAAAATTATTGCTAAGCACCGAAAAGTAAAGGACAAGTGAATCTATCAGCTGAACACATCCAATACGCAAGGCAGTGCAGCAGCATATATATACATGTATCAACAGTGCTACTTCTCTATTAGGCTAAGCAAATTCTGAAATAAATCTGAGGAGGGAAATAATTGTATTTCTTCCAGCTGAAGACCTTTATATGTGTGCATTGGGAGTGCGCTGGGGTACATTTGCCTGTGCTTTTACTGTGAACGTGGGCTTATGACTATGTTATAGGGGTTTTTAATACACTTGAGTGTTTGGATGGAGCTGAATGACTCAGATTAATCATATCCCTTTTCAAGTGCCCTTGGTATCAGGGTTGTTTTTATTTATAGACTAGAGACTTAGGGCTCTGTAGTATTTCCTTGCTGGTCTCAAAGCCAGCAAGTGCTCTGCTTTCTAGCCTGACCTCTTTCTGCTGCTCTGACTGTATGCTCATCCCTGTAGCCTGAGGCTGGAAGAGCCTGGCAAGGGGCTGCCCTGGAACTGGTGTCAGGTTATTAAATGGAACAAGGAGAGAGCTTTACAGGGGGGTGACACCCCCATGAATCTGCCCGAGGGCACCACCTCGCTGCCTGGGAGCCTTAACTCTGTAGAGCTGAGAGCCCCGTGTTAGACACTGCTAATGCTGCACCTTCCACAGGGCAGGCTGAGTGCTGGGTTTCTGCTTCACTCATCAGACAGCCCAGAGGTGATTTGACATGATGGGATGGGCTGAGCTTTCATCACTTAGGAAGCCTACAAATGTTTGTAGTTATAATTAGGAAATGTGCTAATATTAACCTGATTGATGTGAAGTGTTGGTTAGGCAGAAAACGGATTCTTTTCCCCCAGGTGTCTGCAATAGATAATCCATCTGGTTTGAAAAGGGAGTTATAAGGAGTGCAAATTTCTGATGATCCCTTGAACCAGTGAACAAACAGTTGGATGCATCTTCAAAGGTTATAGTGATGGAAGAAACTTCAAAATGAGGATGGGCAACTTTTTTCTTATCCTATAGAAAGGACCACTGTGCAGAGTGTGGATGGACAGCCCTTGTGCAACCGCTGTGCTCTAGCCCAAAGCTAAGCTTGCTGACACCGTGTCATCCTTACCACCTATCAGATTTAGGATATGTCTTTCCTTCCTAAAGGACAAGATCATTTTAAAACTGGGAGCAGAGGAACCACATAAAAAGCCAGGCTGGTTATACCAGTGCACCAATAGAAGTATATAATTCAGGACCCAGGCTGATACTTGTACAATGTTGAGTTGTCCTTGCCACCTTGGGTCAATGTCATTTCCGACGTCTCTATACCGTCTTCCATAGCACTGTGAAGATGTACCCTCACTGACCTAACAAAGGGCTAAAGAAATCTGCTTTCTTTTCAATGCAATTCTGGGTGAAAATGGCTGCTTTTCAGGAATAAAGTGGTTTCTGTTAAAGGTTCACCCTGTACAAATGCACTAGTGATGCGGCTGTAGCTATGCTGTGCGGCTCTTCACAATGCAAAGCTTCTGACCTAAAGAAAAGCTTGTGTGTCCAAAAGCTTTTTCGTTCTCCAACTGCATTCACTGGTTTAATAAAAGATCATAGCTCTCCATGCAAACCTTGCTGTCTATACCATGAATTAAAGTCCTATGTCCAAAAGGACTCAATATTGACCTTAGAAACCTTGAAAAGCGGTTAATATTAGCCAGACTGAAGAAGATACATAGAACCAGGGTGGATTGTGCTTTACTTGTACACAGGCAAGAAAGTTCTGTAGAATAATCAAAGGCGAAAAATGAACTCTAAGTAGATGCAATACAGCCACAATGACAGTTATTGATAGCATTTTGTCCCATCATTATTTATGGATTAGTTGAAGCCACAATAATATTAAAGTCACCCTCACTAAACATACACCACTTTGTGTTTTGACAGCACTTCATAAACGTTAATGAATTAAGCTGAAGTAAACACTTCTCTAATATCAACCTTTCCTGAACTGATCTGCAAAGGCAGATTAAAGGCAACGAGGAGCACATTGCAGTTCAAATGCATAAAAACTCCTCATTGCCAGTCCAGGGCTTGAAGGGGAGGGGAGAACATTTGGGCCTTTTATCTGCTGCAGATCCATTAACAGATATCACAACCAGCTTTTACGTGCCCTGTCATTTGGACATTATACTAATGCGGGGCAAGGAGAAGGGTCAGGATAAAAATACAGTTCAAAAGGACCTTGCAAAACTCAATGGATTCAGATTTGCAGTGATAGAGATTTGTGCTTATGTGCTGAAAAGAAACCTGTACCCTGAGCTAATCTCATGTCTCACTGGTTAGCGTTCAGAATGCAGGTAATGTCACCTTCAGGGGTTGTATTTGTGTAAGAATAGCCCAAGCTCTGAACTGATACGTGACAGCAGCATGGCAATGTGATGGTCAGCACAGACCAGTGTGTGCTGAAACATGGAGGGGTTTGATATGTGATATCTGTAAGGAAAATATGTAGAGCTGCTTGCTGGCTGTATGGGTTTCGACAGCAGCTGGCTTTTGGGTGAGCTGTGCTATTGCCCTGTGTTAGGAAGATGTGCCCTTCGTGGCAGCTGGTTGTTCCAGACTTAGGCTTCCTGCAGTGCTCCTGGTGTAGACTGGGCCAGGCAGCACCAGGCTGGCTTTATGATAAGGAGAAATGTACTTACAGGTATAAGAGTCCTTCACAACAAAGTGTTACTTATCTGAGTTTTGAACAGGCAGAACTCAAGTATCTGAGGGGGTTTTGCTGAACTCACAGGAGCTCCTGAATGCTGACTTCGTCCACCAAAAAATACAGACAAAAGAAACTTCTTTAGCATCTTAATGGTCCCTTTGGGCAAGCTGGCCAAGTCAGACAGTACCGTTCAGTAAATCCTTGTTATCTATGCTTGCTTTACTAATGAGCCTGAGTATCATATTTAAATCCCTGTAGCTACATCTCATATATTGGCTGGTGTGGAAGTAAAATATTTCCATTGGGCATTCGGTGTATATCACAGGCAGCTCCGCCTGCTCCTGAAACGTCGCTCCTGTTATTAGTGTGTTGCAGGGCTTTGAAGGGTCACCATGATGAATAGGATGGTGAAGGCCATCAGAGGGCAACATTTCAAACCCAAAATGTTAGAACTATTGGAGGGTAATTGAGATACTGTATATTTACACAGGTCTGTGTTGGAAATATTCCTGTAGGAAAGGCTCAGTTTGATAAAGGGCTTTCCTCCTTGGACCATGGGCAAAGGCAAATTCAAAGAGCAGCAGGAAAGAAAAAGAAAGGGAGAATGGAAAAATAAAATGGGATGTTTCCACTATACCGTGGATAATAATGACTGTAGATATTGGTTGGGAGTAGACAGATGTGACTCCATTTGGGATGTGGGATTTTTTATGGTGATAGAACCCATTTTTTTTTGATCAAATCTGTGCTGTCTTATGCAGAATATCTTAAGCAAAACATTCCTGAAATGGTTTTTATAGTAGGATCAAACTTCAGGAATTAATATTTGTTAGGATCTCCTTCCTTTATTGGTTTTGCTGCTTTTCCAAGCTGAATTCGAGGAACAAATTACTAGTTGTAGATTTATGGAGGTCTGTGTCCCTTTAGGTCATTAGTAAAACCAACAGGCTCAAACCTATGCTGAGGTTTGGTTTTGGGGAGCTGTGTTTGGAGCCCCCACCCCATCCCAAACAGAGGCTGGTATTGCCATGGGGAAGGCAATAGGATTTTAGTGGAAAAACACCCAGGCAGCTTGGAGGATAATCACATTTTTCACTTCCAACCTCTGGGAATACTCCTAAATGAGATGGAGGAAACGGTGCGAGGAGTTATGAGGAGCTGCTGCCCAGCGCTTGCAGAGAGCATGTGCTTTGAAGGAAATTGTTGGTTCTGGAAGCACAGGCTCCCTTTGTATGCAGGAGGTTTTATGTCCTGCTGCCTCATTATCTCAGTAACTTATTATAGTTTTATGTCTGTGTTGTGCTGCAAACGGACTGCCCATAATCCCCTTTTTATCGACTTAATCTGGCTGGTGATAAATGCCGACAGAGTCAGCACAGTGTCTTCCTCTTGGCACAGTGTGAGCAACTCCTGGGTAGGCAGAAAACACCCCACTGTCTGTCTTTTAACCCTCTCTCTATTCCAGTCTGACTTTAAAGAGGTGCTGATGTTGATGTTTCTGTGTGAAATACAGCTGTGTGCTTGCTTCTGGAACAATCACTGCCAGCTGTCATCGCTGCAGCCTTCTGTATGTGCACAGCGATGATGGAAGTAGCATCCCCTTTGGTACCCCTTTGGAAGATAACACTGGACAAGTCTCTAAAGGTGTGGAGCTCTTGGTGGCTTAGGTACTTATTGTGATAGGCTGGCTGGGTTTTAGAAATTGCCTTCTCAAACATTCTGTAAAATAACTATTACCATTTCACATCACCTGTACACACAAGCCAGTTAATTTGTTTTCGGAGAACATTTGTACAAGTGAATTATTCACCCATCTGCAGTATTTATCTTTCAAATGACTAGACAATTCAGCTCTGTGTGGAGATGTGCCTCCATATAAATTCATAAATCCGCAATCACTGGCAGGACATTTTCTGTAGGGGCTGATGATCTATTTATTTTCCCTTTTCTTCTCTCCAAGGGTTAGCTCAGGCTCTCTCGCTTTGACATGAACTGCAAGGAAATAACTAGTATGAGATTTTACTACTTTCTAGTTTGAATAAAAAGCTTTGCCACTGCTCCCCACCACTGCAGTCTGTCAGGTTAGCAGCTCTCTCAGATGATTATAAGGCAGCAGTTCTGTGCTAATTTTTTTCCTTGCACACAGCAGATGTAACGAGCAGAAGGGATTAAGTGATGAGCTGAAATTACTGAGCTAAGCAAGGATCTGCAAATGCAAATTTGGAGCCTTTGCAACTATTAGTGGTCAGCTCTGAGCCCGTTAGCAAAGGCCTAACTTTTGGAAAGGGGTATCCCTTTTTCTCTTCAGAGATGCTTTGAGCTCACACATTCTGGGGCAGCCAAAAGTGGACACAGAAGGACACAAAATCGCTGTTCTAGATACTGAAAATCATCCTACCAAAGCTGGCTTCACTTGTCCAGTGGCTGGGATTGCCCCAGGACTGGGATTGCTCCAGATCCTGGTACTCCCCCTGGCAGGGGAGCCACTGGAATTGCTCTGTATTTCTATGGTCAGTGCTTTTCCTGGAGGAGAATGGGAAGAGTATTACTGGCAATTGATAGTTGCCTAAACTAATGGTTCAGAAAATTGTTCCAACAGCTTCAGCTTAAGAGAGCCTGGGGTTTAAAGAACAGCAAAGGCCTTATTTAAACAGCATTCCTGTGTAGTCATTAATAAAGCCATTCTTTGTCAGGGAAGATCCAATATGATGAGCATGAGGAACTCTCTCTTACTAGTCTGGAGATTTGGGGGCTTGATCTCAGCTTGTGTGAGCTAGAGCAGTTCCAGTCAACTGAGCAGCAATTTCCATAACCTTCAGGAAGTAATCCTGAATATCCATGCTTTTGAAGAGCAAATTTGCTGAAGCATTTACATAAGAAAATGCGTTCTTTGGATAGACCAACATTTACTGAAGAGCAAAGGACCATGTAGTGCATTGAAATACGCTGTGTGAGGTCGCAGTTACTGCATGTTACAGTCAGGCTTTGGTCTAACAGATCATATGCGGCATGTAAAGAACTACACTTGAATTTTTCTCCTAGAAGTCTCTTTCTAAACATATTTCCTTCAACCCTTTCCGGAAAAAGAAAAGCATGCTTCTCTGTAACAAGTTTTCTTCACCTGCAAAGGAAAGGTTGTGTTTGCCCCAGCTTTAAATTGCTCTGAAATGACTCACTGAAAGTGAAGTGGCTCACTACATGAAAGAGTCCTGGGAAGAAAGCAGCTAAAATGCTGTAACCTATTTCCACCTATTTTAGGACTCAAGTTCTGCTAATGCATGTGTCCCCTTTGTTAATGTCTACATGGAAAATAGAGTGGTTTACACTTGAACTTCAGTACCTGAAAGTGAGAACAGTGCCGCTGCAGTCACATAGCAGAAATAATCATACCCACCCTGTCTCTGATTGTTAAGTACTCCAAAACCAACATGATACAGAGTAAGTTTTCTCCTGGTACACAAGAGATTTGCCTAGTAAAGGAATAGTCCAAATCAAAGTTGTCCTCGATCAACTCCACACCAGCTCTCTAACCTGTATAGTTCTGTTATCTGAGCTATTATCTGCGCTGTGCCCATGTCTGTGCTGTTCTAATTAGAAGGATAACTAACAGAGCAGTGTGACACCGCTAACCGGGAGACTCAAGTTTTAGTTGAATGCACAAATCAGCTTTGAAGTTTCCTGCAGTCCTAAAGGTTTGATGGTAATTTTCCACTTCTGCATAGGCATATCTGCATTTTGCAGGACAGTTTAGCTCTAATCATTTCTCAGATATTGCCAATGTGTTATTGGTCGGGTAGAGCCACCAGCTTAGAGAGCTTTTAATATTACTGTGTCTGTTGTCTTTGGTGGGCGTCTGGGAGCTGGCACCTGGGGACTGAGAATGGATATTCCAGAGCAGAAGAGGCATTAAAGCATCAGTCTGAATCAGATAACCACCCAGGTCAAGCCTGCAAAAGGCTGTATGCAACCAAGCAGGTGTACAGCATCTGACCATTAATGCATTATGGAGCATTTCTTACCCCAGTCTTGTTTTTCGATTTCCCTTTGCTGCACAGAACATGCTGGTCTGTTCAAGCATGAGGGATTGTGCAACCCCTGGTTTTGGCAACAGTTAGAGACATCTATATGTGTTTACCAGAAATATCAGTTGTATGAACAGCTTTTCCTTTGGTTACTGCTATTGGAAAATATAGGAGCAAGTTGAGAATAGCTCTGGAGCATAAATTCTCTGGATGTCTCCTCTCCTCAGCCGGGTCCTGTTTTCATTACAGAAGCTGGCAGAAAGCTCTTGCTCCTTGGTGGTTCTGCTGTGTTGAAATGCAGGCTCTATTACCAAGTATTAAAAATATGGTGCCTTTGTGACTTACCTTTCATTTATTTGTGACGCTGAGGTTTTTCAGGGGCTGGGCAGTGTCCCTCCTCCCTTGATAAGGAGCCTATAGCTCATCATGTCACAATTCCCTTTGCTTTTCCATACTATCCCAGCTGACTTGGTCCCAACTCTTGGTCTGTTTGTGCATCACCTTACCCAGCAAGCCTTGCTGGAGGTTCACTTTTACAAGGCATCACCAGGCTTTGATCCCAGCTTTCCACTACGTTGCTGCAGTTATGCCACGGGCATAACCATATGTGCCTGAGGCTCAAGGCATGTTATCTGTGTCCCCCCTGCCCAGCAGCTTCATTTTCACCTCCTCCAGCTCTCTGTCGCTTCCTTTGAAAGTTTGTTCACTCCAACTGGGGCTTCTCTTGCTGCCCAAGCCCTGTCTGGCCTCACAACAAAGTCTCTTTCTAGATCTCTAGTCACAGCCTGCACCTCTCCAGAGCACACACAGGAAAGCTGTTTCCTTGCATTTGCTTTCCTTGTCCCTACCTCACTGTGCAGTGAGTTTTCAGATGATAGAACCCCAGACTGGTTTGGGTTGGAAGTGTCCTTAAAGCTCCTCCAGCTCCAACCCCTGCCATGGGCAGGGACACCTTCCATAGATCAGGGTGCTCCAAGCCCCTGTGTCCAACCTGGCCTTGAGCACTGCAGGGATGGG
>JAOEHX010031959.1:0-18214 GCA_025448015.1 Bolborhynchus lineola
AGCTGATAAATGTAGAGCATCTGTTATGTAAACTAGATCTCAGAAGCCTGCAGAGTCAGGTGCTATAAATCATGCCACTGTATTTGAGATGTCTATTTTAATTCATGTTCAGTGAGACGAAGTTAAGGAACTCACTTTAAAGGCTGGATACTGAGTCTTTGTTGCTAATGTAAAAGGAAAGCCAAGTGTCTGTGAAATGAAGCCCTCTGCTTCGGTAGTGTTTCATATTTCCATAGTACCAGCAACAGTGAACTGGGCTTTAAAGCCAAGTGAAGCACCTGAAGACCCTGATTTCTGAACATGTCGGAGTGGATGGACCACATTAATGAAAACACAGCCGATGAGATAACATCAAGTTGGTCAAGTAACTGAGAGGTTATTGCATGGAAGAGGTCCCTAAGACCTGTCACAGCCTCTCCCTCTCCTTGGACCAGCATTGCCCAAGTGCCTCCTGCAAAGCAGATCATAGAGAAAGAGGTGGTCAATATGGGTCTCACTGTTACCCTAGGAAGAGAAGGAGTCAGCTTTGAGGACACGTGTTCCAAAGAACCCTTGAGAGGGCTACAGAGAGGGTGGCAATGGTGAGGCTTTTGTAAGCTTTTGTCATGTTGGCATCCTGCATTTGTCACTTCCTAGTTCCCTTTCCTGTAACTAAACAGCCCTGAAGTGAAGCCCTAGCGTGGGATTCATTCCCATCCTTGTCCCAGGACTACAGTCCTTTAGCCACTGTAGAGAGAAGCATCTCCTGAGGGCAGCTCAACCCACCCTAAGGCACCTTGTGAAAGTGCTTGTCTCCTTCCACTGACTGCAGAAACAGTCTAGACAAGCAGCTCAGACAAGTGGGCCAAGTGTCTAATCACTACAGTGAAGTAAATCCCTCTTCCCAGGGATGCTGAGGGGAAATCTGGCTTCACTGGGGCTGCAATGGACAGAGATTGCTTTCATCCCTCTCTGGTGCTCCACACTTTACTACTGTCCAAGTACGGAGCTTGACTTAAATCAAACAAGATATATTCTGTGCTGTTGTAGGGAATCATTGACTGTAGTTTTACCAATTTCTTTCCCTAGCAGACCAAAGGTTTTTATTCAAACTTCTAAATCCCTTCTCAAGTTAGCTGCTTTGGCAATATAATAAAAAAAAGCTTTTTTAAAGACACTCCTGGATTTTATGAATGCAAATTAAAGCACCTTAAAAATAAAGCCTGGAGAGCCTAAGGGAAGTCTGAAGAACAGTCTAAGTGCAACATGCTAAACAGTTGTAGTGTTACTGTTTTCTTTCCCCTCAATCATTTTATTCGTTAATCTTCCTGGGAACAGACTGATATTTACCCATCCCACAAGAGAGTGGAGTTGTCAGGAATCCAATGGTACCAAGGGATAAGGTTTAAGGAACCCTGCCTTTAGTTATGAAATGGGAGGAAGTGGCACAGCTCTTTGGTGATGGACTGTGCTTTTCCTCTCTTGTAGATTTTATCTGTATTTCCCCACATTAAATGGGAATAGAGTATGAATTGTCTGTGAGCAAAATAAATGCCCAGCTCAGAAAATGATCCCCCCTCATTAAGGCCTAGGGGAAAGTCTGTGGCCATCATGGCTGTACAACATCAAACAAAATGACAATGTTCTATTGGGAAAATAACACATGGAAAGGGTCAAACACCACATTTTCCCCGGACGTTCTCATGGCTCCCAGCAGTGCTCCATGCTGTGCCATGCAGACTCACCAGAACAGATGCCCACCAGCCTCAGCACCACAGTCCTGTGCTTTTCTCCAAGAGGAGGAAGTGTTGTGGCTTTTCCCACCTCCCTACAAGCTGTGCTTTGCTTTCTTTACATCTGGTTGCAGGTGAATGAAACTGCTGTTGAGGCAAGGGTTTAGAAGGCACAAGATCTGAGTTCAGTTCCTTGCTGTGCACCAACTCTTCATGCAACTTTGTGGACAACCCATATACCTGCGTCTCTACTAGGAAATTAAATGCCCCTGGGGTTGTTCTCTGGTGCTCATCGCCAATACCACACCACAGATGACATCCAAATCATTACACTCTTCTACTTCCAAAGTAGAGCCTGCATATACATACAAATTTTCTATTAGGAATGGTAAGCTGTGCCAGAGAAATGTTTCAGCTGGTTTGTGACAGAAATCTAGAATCACAGAACAGTTTGGGTTAGAAGGGACCTTCAAAGCCATCTAGTCCAACCCCCCTGCAATGAGCAGGGGCATCTTCAACTAGGTTAGGCTGCCCAGAACCACATCCAGCCCTGGATGTCTCCAGGGATGATGAGTCCCCCACCTCCCTGGGCAACCTGTGCCAGTGTTTTACCACCCTCATTGTAAAGAATTTTTTCCTCACATCCAGCCTGAATCTCCTCTCTTTTAGTTTAAAACCATCACCCCTTATCCTGCCACAACACACCCTCACAAAAAGTCTCTCCCCGTCTTTCTTACAGGCCCCTTTTAAGTACTGAAAGGCCACCAAAAGGTCTCACAGGAGCCTTCTTTTCTCCAGGCTGAACAACCCCAACTCTCTCAGCCTTTCCTCATGGGCTATTTGAATGGTGATCACATCTGTGCAGACAGTCATGTCCCACTGGCTTGGGACATTACTGTGTCACCACTTTTTTGTATACAGCCCTCTGGAAACAGTTCAAATACAAGTAAGAGTGTGCCCTGACACAGTCCTTTGCATCTCACTGTCCAAGACTATTTGATACCCTTATCCAGGATGTATAAAGCTTTGCTCCATTAATGGTGCCAATGGGAATTAAGTGACGTGCTACACACACCATGAACAGACAGCTCAGAGTTTGGGCAGGCTCTAGCACGCACAACATGCTCAGATGGATGAACACAACTCTATTCACATATAGGAAAACAGTGTTTGGTCAGCTGAATTGCTCTCTGGACTGATTGCATTAGCTAGGTCTCCACTGAGTAAAGAAGGAGTTTAGATACTACAATGATGTGTTTACAGTTTGGAGCAGGATCCTACCACGTGGGTCTGCTAAGCCATGGTAGCTCACCTTGCACATACTGGAAGACTGCAGCAAGCTAATCTGTCCTAGTTAGCCTGTAATTAACTGGGGTTGAAATAAGTCTCTTACATTGGCTCCAGGTTACGAGCATGCATGCAGGCACAGGGAGACTCCATACCTCAGCTAAGGTGTTGTGGCTTCACTCATGGTAATTTGGGCCTCAATCTGACCATAGCATCTTTTGAACTAGATCCAAGTGGAAACTGCCATGCACAATGGGTAAAGTTTTTGCCTCAGGGTTGTGGAAAATAAATGGGACTTGCATTCATATGTTTCTCACTCACTGGCATTTATCCTGCTTATTACCTTTTCATTGCCTTCCACAGAATTATTAATTCATTGTGGCATATGTCAGAGAAAAATCAGCACTGTCTTCCCCTGATAGTTCTCAGCTACTAAATCCATGGTCATAAACTAAGAAAGGTAAGAGGCAGAGAAATCACCCCTTTGTGAAGAATAATCTACTTGAGGGTACCCATATTTCATTATACTATTGTATTTGTAAGTGAATCCCCAGTAAATCAAGATAAAGCATCCATTTAAGTCATGAACGTAGTCCAATCTGACAGAGGTTTGTACAGAGCCTGTAACAACATGGGCAGCTCAGTCAGTCTTACTGCTCCTCGTGTTGCATGCATATATGCTGCTTTTCCATAGGTCTTTGCTGAAGAATGTTTTTGGACATGCATATATGGCTGTGTGAAGTGAGGCCACGGCAAACTGAGTGGATGGGAGCCAGCTCTAGTCCAGAATTACACTTCAGCTAATGCATCCTGCTGATCTGCTGACAGCAAGGAGGAAACAAACAGGAGGTGAAAAGAGAAGACCCACAGAGCAAGGAGGCATCGGAGAAGGAATCCAACCTCTGAGACTGGTTACACATGAAAGGAGCCCCCGGTCTTCCCTCAAGCCACACAAACCACCTGCACAGAGCTCGGTGGCTCCTACACACCTATGTTTGTCTGGTGCTGTCAGAGAAGCTGATAACAGGATGTGAATGAAGTTGCCAAGAGTACGTGCAAGGCAATGCAGCATGCTGCTTTTCCATAGCACAGCTGTGGAGACCCAGCAATCAGAGCTATGGAACTCACCATAACCCCCCAGTCTGGTTCCACCCGACGGCAACTATGATGTGCAGTGTCTCCCTCAAACGTGATTGCTGTTCAACAAGCTCTGTGCTCACCATCATTCCTAAGAGATCACTTGGGCAGCTCCCGGCCAAGAGGGCTGACCTGCGAGCAGAAGCTGCACTGCTTCAGCCAGGAGGGAGCACAGATAACCGTTCCAAACATGCATCACAGGCAAGGTTATACCATGGCAAGTTGCGTAAACCAGGACGTACGTGCAAGCTGATGCGTATAGTGAACAAGTAGTAGAATGCCGGAGAAAGCCCACTCGGAGCCAAAGCAGCTTGATGGACCCTGGGAAATGTCTCACTGTCACTGCACACAAAATCAGGCCAAGCTTCCCTTGGGAGACAGAGGGAAGGAGCTCCCTGCACTCTGACAAGCACGAGGTCCATAATGCAAGCAGCAGTGGCCTTCCCCTGTTCATGCACACACCAATACTCATATCCTCAGGCAGGGGGATGGACAGGAAGCCCACTGCAAGCTCTGCGGTACCTTGGGGATTCCAACATGGAGGCATGGTGGGATGTCACCTTGTGAACCTCATACAAGAAAGTAAAATAGGTAAGTGTGCCTGCCAAACCTAAACAGAGGCATTCTTGCCTCATGAAACCACACCACAGTGTGATCATCTTCCTCTTAGCATCCTTGACATCACTGCAGACCACGCTGACCAAAACCACCCTCTGCACTCTACAGGTCTATTCAGAAAGGAGTCCAGGGATTCACTTCACTCCATTATAGGAGAGCAGACAGTGAACAGCTGCGAACACTGAGCACATTGTGGTGGTGCCTGGCACTGTCTTTCCCAACCTCCTTATTTTCTTCTACTTAAGGCAACCAGCTCAACACCATGGTGATGACAACATCACACTGATGCATGGAATTATCACTACAGTCTTCTGTCATGGTCACTGCTTGTCCCATCATACAAAGTGGAGTCTGCATGAACACCAACAAGTGCTTGGAACAGGTTTTCTCTGCACAGCTTGGCTTTCACACAGCTGTGGAGAATGAATTTCTGTGGTCCCTCACAGGGAAGCAGTGTTCTTCCAAAACAAATAAAAACCTCAAACCAAATGAAACCAAAAAGATGTTTTTTTCTCCTTAAGTAAACCCAAAACTGGAAACTTGCATTGTCATAAAAGAAGTGCTGACTGATTCCCAAGCAGGTAACAAAAACGTTTACCTTCCGGTAAATCAGATCATTTTGACCGTAGAGTAGGGCAGCACAGCATGAATATGTTCTTAAGGTCAGATCCTTCCCTCCAGCATATTTCTGCTCAGAGAAGGCATAGCACTGCCTTAGACAATCCCCTAAAATTTCAGAGCTATCCAAATGCAATGTAAAGGCAAATACTTGCTCACACTGGTGTCTGGCTGATGAGCAGCAACTTAAATAAAGCAGAGACACGGAGCCGAGAGATGCAGTCCTGCAGAGCGCAGGTCCATCATTACAGCACAGCAGTCCCAGCAGCTCCCCAGACCAGGCACACACCAGCTCTCCTGGCTGCACTGGAAGACCAGGTTCAGCTTCCCAGTTTGCAGATGGCGTCCCTTGGATCAAACTATTGGGCACTCACGGGCTCTCAGTCCCATGTCCCCCCTGTCCCCATTTACAGCCCTGATGCTGCTATGTATCATTGTGGGCACTGCTGCAGCCAGTCATTCCGAGTGGTAGGAGGCAGCGTGTATTGTAAGAGCTGTCAGCACTGCAACCAGTTCCAGTGACTGTCTTTTTGATTTACATTTTCTACATCCTCTCTGAGAAAACTCAATTGTCTGTTTAATCCCTTAGTACTGGAGCAAAAGCATTCAGCTCTGCAACCCAGGATAGCAGGCGCAAATTTGATACCCATGAAAGCTGAGAAGTTACCAGGCATAAAACCCCATACGGGCATAGTATAATCCCTGGTGTAATTCCATTCATTTTCATGTAGCAGTGGTGAATCTGACACAGCAATCAGGATTTCTAACTCACACCAGCTTCCCACATCCCTTTAGTGTGTTTTGCAGAAGCAATTCCAGCTTTGATTTGTATAGGTGTGAGCAGAATTAGATTTATTCTGCTGATGTTCTGATGTTCCCTGGCATGCTCTGGTCACAAGCAAGGACCATGGCTGTGCTTTCTCTGTGCAAAGTTTTCCATACCAAGTAGATGGCTTTATAACTGCCCCTCTTCTAACTCTGCTTACTTCCAGAGTGCTATGGGAGCTGGGTTTAGGGACAGGCATGCTGGGCAATGGCATGAAATGCTGCACTTCATCACGACTCAATTAGCGCACGACCCAACCTTGGTGCAGGAGTCAAGCACTGCTCCTTGCAAAGAGCAGAGATGTGCTTCAAAGGACTGCCACACAGAAGGCTCCAAGATGACAGCACAGGCCCGACCATTGTAATACACTCACCATGCGGCTGAGCATATGTGTCTCTTGTTTCATTGTCTGGATAACAAACTACACATCAGGATGTATGAAAGTCACAAGCATAATACTCTCACTTTATGGGCCTGGCGCTAATGTATGCATTTGGGTTTAAAACACTTTCTTGCAAGTTAAAACCCGACTCTGCTAAGAACTGGTGTAATTCAATACTTCCTTTGAAAAACCTCCCATAGGAAGATTAGAACCGTCTTAGTGATTACAGTCTATCTGGGGTCCACAGATGCCAGTAATCTATGGAAATTGTGAACTCAAAGGATTTATGTCTAAATGTGATTTAAAATCCCCTACGAAATTTCCATCGTGGTGTTGGGGTTATTAATGATTTCTTTCTCCTCTCTCTCTTTTCTTACCCCCTCAGATTGAATGCAAGTAAGTGGCTGCAATGTCTCTCTCAAAGACAAACAGGCACAAGCCACACCAGAGCCTGCCTCCTTTGTTGCATGCGCCATCCTCCACGGTAGTTGCAGCAATTGCCCCAGACGAAGGCTCTGCTCTGGAGTCTGTCTGCAGCCCTCTCCCTGATGAAAGGCAGCTGTGGAGGGGTTTCAGTTTATTCTACTTAAAGATCTATCGTGGACTCCCACGTGAATGGGAATGCAAAGATAAGTCACAAATCAAACCTGAACCGTGCAGTCCACTTAGGCAAATGCTATTTGCTCCATGTGTTTTGCAGATTCATTTCATTGGAATAGTAAATTGGTCTGAAATTAGGGCCAGATTTTAGAAGGCAGCACCAAGATGTGTCCGCTGAGCACACATGCACGTGAACTCAGCCAAAGGGACAGGTCATTCCCAACCCGTAAAAAGGCTGGGTAAATGGATACTACGGGAAGGATATGGGGGTGGGCACATCCCATGGGCTTTGAGTGTGGGGTGCTCGTGTACAGCTCTTCCAGGTGACTCCTCAGTGTCTGACCTCGACACCAGCTCTTCCCTGTGCGGACACAGTTTTTATGTCCCAACACTGGTGCTCCTCATGCAGATCCTCACATACTTAGGCTGACATGAATCCACAAATCTTTAGTATAAGCTTTGCAATTACAGAGCTTTCAAACGACAACAACAATAACCTTGTCTTCCCGGCCTGTTCAAATAAACTGTTGCAGATTAAGGCCTGAGTTTCTGTCAAGTTTAAACAAATACATAGATCACTGGAGCTCTGCAGTATTGCATTCCCGTGACAGCCGGCTCCCAGCAGTTCACCAAGGCAGAGCGGCATACTGATGGGACCGCTTGCCCATCAGCTCCCCTTTCACCAGAACAGAAGATGCAGATCCAGCAGGTCCTTAATCCAAACCAGGGTTTTGGTTTTACAGCTCCGGAATAAGGAGGTTTTCCTTACCCCAAACCTGGCTTCAATTTTATCTCATTTCCATAAATAGCACTAGGAACCTTTGGCAATGTTTTGCCACATTTTCCAGTGAACGATGGGCAAAGACTCAAGGCCAGTGCTATATAGGGTATCTGAACGGTGTTTCTCCTGCCTCTTTGCACCTAAAAGCCCCTCAGGTCTCCCACCCAGATGTTTTATCCTCTTCTGCTTTTCAGTCTGTATTTTTGAACTGTCGTTCCCCTGTGTTTCACCTCATTTCCTCCCAGTTTCCACCTCCATTTTGTCACTTAATCATGTAGGCCTCTGTAGCCTCTCATTTGCTTGTGGTAAATCTGGCATCTTTATTAAATCCAGACTGTTTCACTCAGGGGGCACATTTACAGGTAAATCTCCTTATAGGCAGCCACCTCTGACTCAATAGTACATTTAATCCTGAAGCTGTCAAATGAAAGGTGATAAATCATCTACCTCTGATCAAATAAATCCTGCCTCTTTTCATTCAACCATGGTGCTTCTCCCGCATTGCTGAGGATGGGGTGTTGGCTTTGGCTGGGATAGATATGGACTGAACTTTTCAACACTTAAAATCAGCTCCCTTCCCAGCAACATCTAAACTCCTGTTTGCTTAATCTGTGCTGAACAGGGGCCTGACGAAAGTGGTATTTTCTTTTTTTGGGTTTCTTTCTTTTTTGGTTATTTTTTGGGGGGTTGGGTAGGAATTGAGGTTTTGTTTTTTGTTTGTTTGTTTGGGGTTTTGTTTGTTTGTTTCCTGATTCTGGAAGAAGGAAAACAAACCCCAAAAGGCACGTTTGGATCAAAACCTCTGCTGTAAGCCTAGGAAAGAGTTAAAGGCAGCCTGTCTCCATCCTAGGCAGTGAATCAGTAGTCTGCTGTGCCCGGGCAGCCCCTGCTTCTACACAAAGCCCCATTGAGCGGGGCAGGATCGGGCTGCAGTGCTTTGCGGAGCAGTTGTAACTCCACAGCCCACTCCTTTCACTGCAAAGACCCAGCAAGGCCCATTGGCAGCTCCCGCCGAGTCTGCGGGCTCTGCCAGCCAACTGCTCCCTGTTTGTTCCTTTCTCCTAAAACAACAAGGCATACAGAGAACATAAATACAAAAAGCCCCTGGTTATGTGCGCAGCATTAAGCCGTGAGAGCTGCTCCTGCGGCACACGGACCTTAAAACCCTCCCATTTCTTCTCATTTGGCCGCGTTGCACCTGCAAAGTACTTTTTATTCCAGCATCCTTCTTAAGCACAGACGTACACGCTGAGCCAGGAGCCTTCTGGAGTGCTCTGTGTTGACTTAACTCCTTCCCTCTGGGCTCCGGCGACTTCAATAAGATCACTCATTCCAAGGCGGACCGCTTTGAAAAGCCCCTCTCTCAGGTGTATGGCCCATGTGCTCCAATTTGTGCGTCTCAATTTCAGCTACCTATAACTACCCCTTGACTGCCAAATATAGCCTAATCCACACAGCCATACGTCCCTTGACTTTGGTAAGGCTGTTCAGTACCTATTAAAAAATCAGGCCGCTTGTTCTGAAGTGCTCAGACATGGATTTAGGCCCCAGATGCTCAAAAACTATGGCTTAAATTTAGTCATCTGCATCTGTATCACTGGCAGAGTGTTTTTATTTTTGGAAGCACTGAGCCCCAGCAGCTCCCATTAATTTCAGTAAGAGCTGCTGGGAGCACAGAGTCTTGGAAACCTCTTCTGGGGAAGCTGTGCTAACATTAGACTCTTGTTTTCAGAAGCACTGGCTTGAAAAGAAGTGACACACAATCAGGAGGAAGGAAAATGTTTGTTTAGCCTTCCTATTTAATACAGCCGTTCCATGAGCAATGGCCCTGGTAAACTCCCGTTTCTCAGGGATTGGTGCCCTGTGTCCTCAAAATCCCACCACAAACCAGCAGTTTGCTCAACTGCCCCTCATGATCCAAGCTTATTTTGGGGGGACAAACTGCTGTGCCCAGGGCCTGCAGGCTGGCTGGGGATCTGGCTGCTGTCACTCAGACCTGAGTGACAGCTGCCTTTTCCTTCACTGCCAGCTCTTTCCTTCCTCTTTTTTCCAAGCTGGCTAATTTTCATGGAAACTGCAGGAACTTATGTTGTGGACCTTTAATCTGCTATCAAATTTGGTTGAAAAACTGCCCAGAAGTTATTATGGCTGAGAAACACGTCTGGATGAGATTTGTTTCCTTAGGAAGCTCGGCTAAAAAGAAAAATTAATCAGAAACTTGTGGATATCTGAAAAATTCAGGCTAGAGAACTGAGTTATAACCAATAAGAGAAACCTACAAAAGACAAAGGAAGTTCACAAGGCTCTGAGATGTAAAGGCTATTAGAAGTTCAAATGCAGACACAAACCTGCATACAACAGACAATATGTGGCACTGTCTTCCATTTTAACCTATCCCTGTGTGAGACTGGTGGCAGTGGTGGTGTGTGTGGTTCCTCTGTATGGAAAGCATGTGGCTCACATGTAGTGTATGATTCAAGTGTCACATTCAGGTAAATCCCTGAGCAATGCATAGAAGTGTCAATAGCTACAAAGGCAATAACTCACATCAAGTTGAGAATCCCAGCCTCATGTGCCGCAGCAGTTGCAAAGCGTGCGGCGCCTGAGGAAGAAACAGCTTAACAGAGATTTCTGTGGATGACATTTGCCATGCTTTTAAAACAGTTATAAATACAACCTCAAAAGCCATAAATTCCATCTGTGTTCACAGCTGAAGGAGACACCAGTAACTCGGTCTTCTCATCCATGAGACAGGAGAAAATGTTAGGGGAGAACACTGTGATTTTCTAGAAAGCAAAAACACGAGGAAGAGAAATCCACGGCAAAAGCAGTTCAAGTATGTTTAAAAAAGGATGCTTGGGAAATGGAGCCTATCAGGGCAGTGGAACTGTATGGAAAAATGTAGGAAATGCCCCATCTGAGGACGGGAGGAAGAGCTGCCAGGCTAAATCAGTGTCCTTGTATTGCTCCTCGAACCATGATCACTCTGGCTGTGGTCTCCCAGAGCTGTTTTAGATAAAGGCACCCCAAGCTGAAAGACGGGAGAAGATTTATTCTCCTTCCTCTTTTATCTTCCATGTTAGATGAAACTGTTGATATAAAATTTTGCTACTACATCTTCTGAACAAGACATAAACAGAAGTTGTATATGCCAGACATAAGGGCTCAGCTGCCCTTGCTGGCAGGGTACATCAGCAACAGCTTTGGCTGTAGATAGCAATGCAGCAGGCAGTTAACATACCTTGAGGGATGGCAGTTCCAAGATGTTCAGAAGAGGAACCCAAGGCAAGTCTTGGGGTGGGCTGGGACAACATGCAGGAGTTTCATGAAATCCATACGTGACCCTTCCAAACTCTTCTCTGAAAATTGTGAGGAAAATCCCCAAAGAGCACATGCTTATGAAGCAGCAATCTTGCAGTATTTCATTTTGAATGCTATCGAATGCAATGCATCCAAAACATACTGCCATGGCTGCCAGGGATGGGTGACCTGGGCGCTGGGTGTCCCCATTGCCCTGGATGATAGGTGCGATGCCTGTTGTCATGGGGTTGCAGAGAGGCTGCCAGGGCTTCCCTTGTCTCTGCCTATCTGCTCACCGGGCTGCATTGGAAGCTGGGAAAGCCTGTAGACAGCCTCCCAAGCTTTGAGGCTCCCTGAAACCTTTCATTCTGCCCAACAAACTGGTAGGATGTAGCAAAAGGCAGCCCTGGGCACTGGCTCCCAATAGCCATGGCTCCCAAGTCACCAAGAGGTCCCCCCCCATCTGTAGGGAGCCAGCAAACCCTCCACCACTGCAGCAGTGATGCCTCATCTTCTCCTGTGTGATCAAGAAATACAGTGCTAAAACTGGCAATAAACCCACAGAAGTCCCCTACCCTTCAGTTTCAGTAACTGGTCATGTTTTAACTGCTCTCTAGGGTTTAGGGTAGCAAACGTCACTTGAAATCTGGCAACAGGGTTGGACAGTGCCTTGGGCAACATGGTTTCATGCAAGGTGTCCCTGCCCACGGCAAGGGGGTTGGAATTGGATGATTGTAAAGTCTTTTCCAACCCAAACCATTCTATAGCTCTAAGAACCCTTTTTTTATCTCATTTTCTCAGGGCAGCAGAGGTAGTAGGGAGCCTGACTCTGAAGGAGTCCTGCCCCATCGAGGTTTCCTACCTGCTTGTGTTTGTTCAGTTTGATGGCAACATGAGAAAGCTTTGGTTGGTCTCAAGTGACTCATTAGATTGCTGAGAGCTGTTCAAAGAAGATAACTGAAAGAACAGACAACAGGAAAAATTCCTAACTATGGCAATGGACTAAGCCTGAGTCTGAAATGGGTGCTGAAGTATCACAACATGAAAACAAGGGCTATACAGCAATAATATATGGCAGTGAATTTAGAGTGGGAACCCAAGATTTTGTCCCATTTAGGTTTTGTAGGCTTTCTTCAGAAATGCTTAATGTAGGGTTAACAAAGAGCACTGTAATACAGACTGATCCTTTCTCTTGCTGGGGACCTACACCCTGCTAGATCAAGGACTCAAACGTTGGTGCCTAGATTTCCAGTCCGTGCATTTTACACACTTCTGAAACACTAACAACAATGCTGTGACTCTTTAGGGATACATGCATTTAAATCAGCATCAAAACTCCTTTATGGCCAAGATTTTAAATGATGAATGCATTAGAGAAGAGAAACATTTGCACTGTGTTTCTTATTGTTGGTTGCCTTTCTGTAAGTGCTTTCAACACCACCAAATTAGTCCAGAAGTGGTTAAAAGCAGCTAAAGGGAGCTTTGGAGGACTCGGTGTCAGCTGGCATTCTAATGAGAATTAGACAATCGGAAATAGACAGCTCCGAGGCCAAACAATTAGCCAGACAATTAAAAGGCTCTACTGTACAGGGTTTTATGTGGGGTAGGATAATGCAGCTGCAATATTTGTGCTAATAAGGTAGACGGATAAGAATGAAGTTAATTTCCCTTCTCAGCAGCTAAATGAACAGATCACTCCATTTCAGTCAAGCCCAGAAGGACGTAATTTTTTCCTGATTAAAAAGAAAAAAGGGGAAAAAAAGGTAAAAGAAAGAAACAGAAATGGTGCTTTCTGGCTACGGAAATAAAGCTGGATATTCAACTGGTGTGGAGATTACAGAGGCCCAGCGCCACCCCGCTCTTCTCTTGTCTTCTGCTTTCTGCAAATGCAGCTTTTGCCTGTGCCACAGCTACACCTCTCCCCATTCTCATTTTTCCACATGCATAGGTCATTATGCCCATCTATTTTAATAGTTTTGATAATATGCTGCTCACTACAGATCTGAGGTATGACGATTTCATGTGGAAAATGGAAACAGGGAAGAGTATGAACACAAACTGCCACTACCCCAAAACATCTCCTGCCCTTGGAGAAACTGCAGCCTACAGCACACCATGGATGCGGATGGTGAACCTCACCCTGGGGTCAACCCCATTTCTCACCATGGTGTCTCCCTGCAAATGCAGTACATCAGACTATGGAGGAGATGAGGAGATGTGGGCTGGAGGGCAGAGTGACCTCAGGAACATGCCCAACTCCTGAGGCTTCTCTTTCCCCTGTATTTTGAAATCCTTTACCACTCTGGCCCTACAGCACAGCAATGACATGCCAAGGGACAAGCAAAGACACACGCTCCATTACCTATCTAGTTTCTAGGGGGCCAGCTCAGTTGCTGCAGCAGCATCTTACACCAGTGCCTGCAATCTCCCTGGTGGCAAAACACTCTGAACTTTACCATACATTGGGACTATGCAGAACTGCACCCAAACCCCATGGCACAGAGCAGATGCCATCAACTTGGCACAATGGACATGGTCCATTCACCTGGACATGGTCCTGGACAGCCAGCTCTAGGTGGCCCTGCTTGAGCAGTGGGTTGGACCTGATGACTTCCAGAGGTCCATTCCCCCTCCAGCCATTCTGTCACTATATGGCTCTGTGCCACGCACATGTAAAACACCACTTTGAACACTTTCTCCTGCACTACAAGTGCCACTTCTGGGAGGGAGGGCTGGAAGTTTGTGGAGATGTGCCTCTGAGCCCCATTCAACACGAGCACAGACACATATATACACACACAGAGCCATCTGAGGTTTCTAGTTCCCTGTGCTATCCTCTCCTCTGCTTCAGAGAGCGCACGCTGCTTCCAGAGCCTGCTGTCACGCTTTACATTAGGTTACTGGCTTCTGTGGTGTACCAGCAGTCATGTGTTGCTATTTAGCACAGAGCACCACCAAAACAGTGAAAACGAGCTATTTTGGTTTGGTGTCTCCTTGCAGTTACAAAAGACCAGAAGCAAGTTGTCATACACAGGATAACTGAATCCCAGGAAAACAAGCCACTTGGAAAATGAGCTGCTTGTCCATTTTACAGTGGGGTGCACTGTTGTTTTCCTGCTGTGATGGCAGCGTTCTGTATCTTTGAGGTTTACCACACATGCACGGGATAGGTCATACGTGGTCAGCTTTCCCCATCTCTCTCCTCCTTCTTCCCCAGAAAAGCCATCTGAATGGACAAGTGACAGCATCACACACTCAGAGGCAAATGCATTTACAGTGCATCGGCATGGCTTACTTCAGTCTGTAATTACCGCATTATGGCTTCAGCCGAGCCGTTTCTCCAATAACACCCAGATGTACCAATTGCTTCTCTTCTGCAATGAAAATAGATGAGAAACAGGTGACAAGGCCTGTTTGTAGAAGAGGGAGGGAAAGAAAGTTCTGGCTAATCAGAAAATGGCCCTGACATGACTCCTGTATCGGAACAGCATGGTGAAGGTGCCTTACGGTCGCCACTGCCTGGCAGGTCTGATGCCGAAGATCACAGAGCTATCACTTTAATATATTTAGTACAGGCACATGGATTATTAACCAAAATCTATTCTTGGCCACTGGAAACTGGAAGCATGTGTTTGAGGCTCTGTTCCCATCTTGCCAGCCCTGGCACCGTGAACTCTGGCCAAGTTCTGCTCTACCATGAGCCTCACTTTCTGGTTTGACCCAGGGCAGGAGGCCCCTCTGTGGGATCAGCTGCACACTGCAGTCTTACCCCTTCCCCACGCTGTTTTTAATAAGGCTTTTTTATGCAACTGCTCCCTGGTTCTTGCTCTTTTTCTGAGTAGGCACACATGGAGTCAAGGATCTCCATGGTCCAGAGCACTGTCCAGTGGGAGCTGCAGTTGCCTCCTCTTTGGGCACACTGACACAGAGACCAGGGCAGGGTCTCTGTGCAAACAGCATCCCTCTGAACGACTGGGAATTGCATTTTTGACCAAACCCCCTTTCCCAATAACCACTATATCAAAACATGGCAGGCAAGTGGGTTTGCTCAAAAATTCCTGACCATATCAAACCCCCTGGAAAACAGGCATGTGAAATCAGTCTGTGTTCATAAGCATCAATAGAGGACATTTTACCTGGCTGATATAGAATGCTCATATACCAGAGTATCTGTCTACAAACCACAGCACTGGAGAAAGAGGAGTTACACACAGCTCCATTAAAGGGCCTCAAGGATGAATTTGCTCTGCCTGGCGTGTACAACTGAAAGCTATTTAATTTTAATTCTGTGCTTCGTGCACGTCACATCCTCACTAATGACAGCGAGGAAAAGTGAGGACTTGGCAGTCCTAGGGTAACGTTTGGACTTGATCTTAAAGGTGTTTTCTAGCCTAGTGGATTCCATGATGCTATGATGCAGTGCTGGTGGGAAGGTTATAGACTTACACTAGTCTGTAAGAGAGTAAAGTCTTAAAACCCGTGTACAATAGCCACTGCCCCCGAGCTAATACATTAAAACGTGAGGGCTTTTCTGCTGTGACATCATGAGGATTACAAATGACGCTGTAGCACATACTGGTATGTGGGGATGTGTCATTCACACATGACTAATAGACAGTTAATCATTTACACGATTGACGTGTTAGTGCTCCCCCCTACACTGATTCAGTCACATTTGTCAACTTGCTTTTCTCTATTTTAAGGAGCTCTAGCAACAAGATGTGTGAAGCCTTCCTTTGGGTTAGCAGTGCTGTTATCCTGAGGACTGAATCACAAATCCTCTGTGAGCATCTGTAAAGGATTTCACTGGAGACACCAGTGCAGACCTCAGGTGATCAGCAGTGGTTTCGGGATGGGTTTTGACATACTGCCGGTAACCAGATGACACTTGAGACCTCCTAAAGTCAATAGAAAGACCTGCACAGCCACAGTCTCACCCAGTATGATCCCAGAATGCCTATTACTCCAGGACATTTACTACAAGGAGGGGCAAGCTGCCCAGCTTTTGTTTTCTATTGGATTTAGCTATCACTTCCTAGGTTTCCCCATTGTGTGGCTTTGGCTTCTAAGCCCATCTGCTACACTTCAGGGTATGTTTTCGTTGTGGTGCGTGGGCTCTTGGCTCATTAATGTAGTGTTAATGGACTACGGCAGCTAGAGCCTTCCTCCACTCACTGATAAGATGCTCCTTCCTGAAGGAGATTTGCCCACAGCAGATTCAGCAGCCAAAGCATTTATCTGCCATGGAGTGTTAATAACTGTCTGGTTATAATTACAGAATCTCAATATTTACAGAAAACCAGCCTCTCTATTGTGCAGCTAATAGCACAATCTTGAATGTAGGAAATGCCAATTTGCTATGAATGAGGAGCTGCTTGCTAGAATTCAAAAGCAATTAAAGGGTAAGCAGTAGCTGACATTTAATGATTATACTGTTTACGAAGGAGCCACCACTTACTGGGCACAGTTCTGGCACTGAAGACGCTTTATGGGACAAAAGGACCCGGGGAGCCTCCTCCCCAGCCACATCACAGAGAGGATTGGTGCAAAACTCAAACCATTTTCAAACCTCTAGGTATAGGGAAGAATTTATGAGGAGGGTCATAAAACACTGGCACAGGTTGCCCAGAGAGGTGGTGGAAGCCTCATCCCTGTAACCATTTGAGGTCAGGATGGACAGGGCTCTGAGCAACCTGATCTGGTTGAAGGTGTTTCTGCTCATTGCATTGGACTAGATGATCCTGCAAGGTCCCTTCCAACGCAAACCGTTCTATGATCCGAGTTGCCTCAAACAGCTGACTGGCAGCATCTTCTTTAGCTGCCACAAAGTGGGATCAGGTTGTACACTGAACAGATGATGCAGCTCCTCTGTTTACTACTGAAGGGAGGGAAGGTACATTTAGTTCCCCTGTCTGTACTCCTTAGCTCAAGGCCTACTGCACAAGTCCTTAAATGTGCTATGAGTCTTCTCCATGTGAGGGATCTGGACACCCCCCCCCCCATCTGATGTTTCCTCATATCAGTAATTCACTGCAAACTCAAATAAACAGAAACAGACAAATTGGGTTTTTTTTAATTATTACTCCTTAGACGGACTCTTTTTTTTTCAGCCCATTTTTTAATTCCTCAAAGCAGTGAAAAGTTCTGTTCAACCTGGGTCCAACAGAAAAATCTGCATTCAACTTAAATGGAAACATTTCTGTTTCCCAGACAGGATTTGTTCTTTCTTTGTGTTCTTTATTATTACAAAGCTGAGACAAATTTCAAAACAAAACTTGGTTTCCTAATGGAAAAACAACCTCCTTCAGTTATTTTGAAAATGTCAAGATACGCCTGCTCTGCCGCCGCCAAAAATACTTGCTAAATTTCCCTGAGTATTGGTTAAAAGTTTTGGTTGATCCCAAATTTACTGGTTTCACTACTGTGCAGCAAGGAAAGCCTGTGCCCTAGAATTTCATCCCAACCTCCAGAAAGCAACCTTTAGCCACATTATCCCAGAGCACCCTGGAAATCCTGGCTGCAAGGCTTCCCACAATACACTTTTTATCATGTCACAGAATCATAGAATAATAGAATGGCTTCAGTTGGAAAGGACCTTAAAATCATCCAGCTCCAACCCCCTGCCATGAGCAGGGACACCTCACACTAACCCATGTCACCCAAGGCTCTGTCCAACCTGGCCTTGAACACCACCAGGGGTGGAGCATTCACAACTTCTTTGGCCAACCCATTCCAGTGCCTCAGCACCCTCACAGTAAAGAACTCTCTCCTTATATCCAATCTCAACTTCCCCTGTTTAAGTTTGAACACATTCCCCTTTGTCCTATCACTATAGTCCCTAATAAAGAGTCCCTCCCCAGCATCCTTGTGGGCCTTCTGCAGATACTGGAAGGCTGCTATGAGGTCTCCACACAGCCTTCTCTTCTCCAGGCTGAACAGCCCCAACTTTCTCA
>JAOEHX010031960.1:0-17259 GCA_025448015.1 Bolborhynchus lineola
GGATATAAGGAAGAAATTCTTTCCTGTAAGGGTGGTGAGGCACTGGAATGGGTTGCCCAGGGAAGTTGTGAATGCTCAATCGCTGGTGGTGTTCAAGGCTGGGTTGGACAGAGCCTTGGGTGATATGGTTTAGTGCGAGGTGTCCCTGCCCATGACAGGGGGGTTGGAACTAGATGATCTGAGGTCCTTTCCAACCCTAACTATTCTATGATTCTATGATTCTAAGTATAATAATATGATCTGTTCTACTTGTGGGAAGAATAAAATATCACAGGGCTAATACAGTTTTTAGTAAGATAATGGAATAAATTTGTAGTACATGTCACATTTTTTCTGGTAGATGCTTCCACAGTAAGAACATACTGTGGAATGTTATATTGCATGAATAAATCCATGTCACTTAGATGTAGTGAACAGATTTTGCGTTTTAATTTTTTAGCTGAAATACCATGGCAAGCCACCATGGTGCTCTGATGTTAGTCGTTTTGCAGGTTGGGGCAGGTGTTACGCTCTTAGATGCCCTGCAAATTGTGTATTACAAAAATATTCAATTTTTTTGTTGGCTATTAAGCATGTTTCGAGCAAATCCAAAAAGGTCAACATCATTATCAAATCTCATACAGTGGTGTATTCTGTAATAGTGCAAAGTACAAATAGTGGCTATAATTTAGAAGTTGAAAGCCTAGTAAAATGAAGGCCAAAACAACAGAATATTATAGGAAGTCTTCATAATATTACTAATAGAATAGTTTTTACAGATACCATTTATTTTTTTTTTCCAAGACAGAACTACTCAGATAAATTGGATGTTGTCACATAAATTTATGTTCTAGTGTTTTTTAGGCTATGTTAGGCATTCAGGTGTTTACAGAGTCCTGACATTTCAGGTTTTTGCTCTGCATCCCATTCTCAACCTTGTAAGGGGAAGTCTACAGAGGTGGTCATTCCAGTGCTGATATTCAGATCTAAATGAATAAATGCAGTGAATGCAGCATCTAAATTCTAAAAATAAAATCCCATTTTTCCTCCCTTTTTTAACATGGGATGTTACCAGCCCGACATTTTTGAACACATATGTTTCTATGTCACTGTTATCAAGTATTACATGTGGCCTTCTCTCATATTTACTTACATTTTGGGCAGTTTGATGCACGCATTATTTTATTAGTTGCCTGTATCTTCTTGACTGAAGAATTACCAGGTATTTTATATCCTCTTGGGTACACTGATTTAGCTGTAAAGAAGAAGTTAGGTCTTGCCAAACTGTATAGTTGTTGCTCCAGTATGTTTCATCTGCACTATTATAATGTATCTGAGTTTAAAGGATAATGTCTATCATGTGACAGGTCAGGACAAAAAGCACAAGATACAGATTTGAGAAATACTGCTTCCATAATAGCTACATTATCTGGGAAATTTATAGCAAGAAACTTCTGTCTTCCTAGTTGGAGCTGTTGTTATGACACATTATGAAGATAGTACTCAGCAAGACACGCAGCCTTGCAGTCTTGATTTGGAATATACTTTGTAAACTTCAATTAGTCGTGATAGCTTTTCAAATGAAATAAAATTGACTTTCTGTAGCAAACTTCTCCCTAGTGTTAAATCTTTTAATGCTATCTGTAATAATATCTTTCCAGGTTTGCTGTACATAGTATCACAAGTCATGCAGTGGTCAGTAATATCCAACAAAATTATTACCGTTGGTTTTAATGATAAATTACTGCTATATAGCTCTAAAATACAATTTAAGAGAAAAAAATGACCTAAAGAGAGAATAAAATCAAAAGCCCTTTGTAATATTCTTAAAACAGAAGAATCACAATTTGCCTGTTAAATGTAAGCCTTAAAAAATGAAAGCCATATTATTACAGAGAAAGTATTTTTGCAGTTTTATATATGATGCTGTCACACAGTAAAGAGTACTTGAACTTTATCTGATTCATCCAATTTTGTATGGAGTCAAAGTAAATTGCAGCCTTGTACTCGCTTTTAAATAAAAGCTAAACATCAGAATATTCAATATATACTTTAATCTGTGTAGAATTTATATTAAGCTCTAAGACTTTCTCTCTTCCTTCATTCCATTATTATTGAAGGTTTAAGTTGACACACTATAATAAAGACTATAATCTGTTTAGTTGCTAGACACTTTGCAGGGACGCCATACTTGCTCTCAACATCCCATCCCTGTAAAAGGTAGCAAGGAGCCTGTAATTAAGAAAAAAAAAAAAATCTCTTCATTGATTTAAAGTGGCAAAGAAGCAACAACGAGAATAAAGGAAGTAAGAGCACAGGTAAACCACTCTGGTTTTTGCAGAGAGGTAACACATGGAAAAAGTGAGTACCTATAAATTGCCTTTTCCTGACAAAATACAAAGCTGCCCTTTCAGCAGCAGTTGGAGATTTCCAGCTACTTTAACCTAGGGTTTTTTTTGTGGAGTAAACTGTTCGATATTCCACAGTCTGTTTACTTTAAGTGAAAATGTTGAAAGTGGCTGTTGAATAGCAAACTGTTGTTGATAAAACAGAAACTGGGAACTGGGAGGCAAGACAATTACCTTTCTTTCTGTCTTCCTCCTCTTTGCTGTCTTAAAAACCCCAAAACTAAACAGGAATATCATTATTTGTATTTTAAAGCAGTGATGTCTTGTTTTCACATCCCTTTCCTCTTACACACTTTTACGATATATTTTAAAAAGGTAGTTACATCAAAAGTTCTGCCTTTCTTCCACAACCAATTAGAAAAAAGAAAAAAAGAAAGGAATAAAAGAAATTGAAATGCAATGAGAAAACAATGGAACACCTCAGGGTATACATTATTAATAGGCTAATGTGTTGAAAGTACTTTCTACATTTGATTGTCTTGCTTCATAAAGTGCTGTAGATATCCAGCACATTCATATAAATAGCAATTTATATTCACCTGAGGAAGAGAATGGACTCAGAGTGGAGGCAGATGGGTGGTGGAGAAGACAGGAATTTCAGTCATTCCAGGGCAATTTTAAGAGGTGGGGCAAACAAGACCAGTTGATGGGAAAATAGCCAAAACAACAAATGACCACTAGGCAGAATGTGCTGCAGAGAAAATGAGCCCCAGATGCTCTGGACTTGCTATTTCTATGCTAAGAAAAGGTCTTGTGAAACAGTGACAAGTTTCCTATCTCCTAATAATACCTCATGTTCTTAAGTGAAAATTCTGAAAAATCTGAAATTACAGTCATGCCCACCTGTGTGGGCATCAACATGATTGCAGGATTGGTTTGTTTGTTTTCAACACTTAGCTTATTCCAGAAAATGAGATAATTACACACAAAACTTATCTCAAAGGCTGTCGTTGAGGTTGTAAAATAAAACTTAAAAACTGAGAATGAAGCAGTTTGTCTCATTTCTCAATGCATGGTATGTATGACTTCCCACTCTGAAAAACTGTTAGTTTCCTTTGTTGATTTTTACCTTTTTGAACTGTTTATCATTATGCTATGAGAGATGTCTGTTTGGGGTTTTAGGAGTTGTTTGGGAGGAGGTTTGGAGGAGGACTTGGTTGTTTTTTTCCTTTTTTTTTTTTATTGTTTCAAAATTATTTGAGCAATTTCACAGAAATTGCAGTACAGTGAAATGGAAGGAATTTTTTTTTACTGCATTTGTTAAATCACTTGGGGCAACTTTGTCCTTAAATAACCCTAACTTAGAAAGTAACTTAAAGCACAGCTGTCTATGACTTATTTGCAATTACCTGATTTTTCCACCCTTTCTGATTGTGTCTGTAGCCGCCTTAAACCTGAGGGGCTTTTTGCTTTTCTATATTTCTCATGATTCTTCAGTGCAGACAACTTTGAACTTTGCCAGTATGTGAAACAGAGGACCCAAAGATGCAGTGTTCTTCATAGAATCCTGAATTTAATCAGGGTTATTTCACCTTGGGGAAAGAACAGTGAGAAATCATAGAATTAAAAACAATTTTTTGTTGCTTCATTTCTGTCTGAAATCAAACCTGCAATCTTGTGCTCTTTGGAATAATGTCTCAGAAGGTATCAATCACGTATATTTGATTGATATTAAAATTACTATACATTTTCATATTTGATGCAGGTAATCAGTTTGTTATTCTCCAATTTTGCTTTTTTTTTTATGAGACAATTATCACTTCTGCCTGGGTAGTCTGTCAAGAGAGTGCTTTATGACTAAGGTGTACATACTGGGTTCCTAAATTCTATTTTGATATGAGATCTCCTGTGACAGGAAAGTAGTCACTAATTTCTAGATACGGAGAATGAGGAAATAAAAAGCAATACTGGGGAGGAGGCAACCAGGTAGTTACAGAAAGCCTGTTCGTCTTGTCCAAGTAACTACTTAATGTTTCACTATCATAAAATACAATATAAAATGCAGCTAAGAAAGGACTTGATGTTGGTTAATCCTTAAACTGACTTTTAGCTACATTAGAAGAAAGATGATGTAAGATTAATGCAGATACACAATTTAGCTCTTTTAACATGATAAATTCCAGTTTTATTCATGAGGCTACTTTTCAAATATCATAAAAAAAACCCTTACTTGCATTTCAGATTACTGATTTGGAAATTACTCCATTGTTCTTCAAGTGTGATGCATAAAAAAATCAGCAAAAAGTATTTTTATACCCCACAGTGTTAGTAATACAACGACCATTTGAATAACAGGATAAATTGTTTTTTTTTTTTCATTAGAACAAATTATAAAGAAGTAGATTTGAATGTATACAACTAATCTATATGGAGATGATTTATTTGTGGGTTTCATCGGTTTCCAGTCTATAAGGACAAGGAGTCTTAATAAAAAAGTAGGAGAAAAATGTCCAGTTTCTAAAACTATAAGTCTATTGATTATGATCAGAAAAAAAATTACAGCAGTTTTCTCCGGGGAAGAATATGTTACCTGCCTAGCAGAAAATACTGTTTTCATTGTGTTTATTTCCTAAGGTAATTTTATAAGGTAATAAAAGGATAAAAAACTTCCTATCTCATCTCAACATGTTGTAGCTTCTCACATAATTCATCCAATTTAACATTGTTAAAGGAATTTTAGCAGTTCTTCACTGGTATATGTTTGCCAAGGAACTAGAAGTATTTTTGTAACTACTTTTTTTGTAAAAATGTAGGAATTTAATTTAGCTAAATTCAGTCATCTCATGTAAATGTTAGGTATTTGTCCCTGAGAAGGTAAGATCCTGTCACCCAAACTCCCTACGAAGTCAAGGGATAGAAGAAAATGTCTTTATGACTTGAAGAAAGTGGACCAGTCTTCCTATCTTACCTCTATCTCATTAACTACATAATGCAGGTATCTCAAGAGGGTAAGTCAATCTCCTTGAATTAAGTACCTACCTCTCCCACTTCTAATAGGAAATGGCAAGAGGACACTTTAGCATAATAGCCTATGGATTGAAAGTGTTACCCTGACATGAGAGACAGGAGCTTTTCCTTGCTACTTAGCCTGTAGGCATGGTACCATCTGTCTCACCCCTGGCCACAGGATGTCCAGAGACAGAGGAGGGCTGAGGCTCTGCTCCCTCCTCCAGAGACTGTTCTTTTTGCTATTCCTTGAGCCAAATGCAGAATTCATACCAGTGCCGTTTAACAGGGGTAGGGCTCTCATCCAGGCTATCCAGTAGGATTCATCCATTTGGAGTATTGGTTAAGTGCAGTAGATACATGCTTATCTCCCGCAGCCTGAGTATGTCCCATACCATCAATGGGTACTCTGGTATTAACTATCATGACTGAACTGGTCACAAACACTTCACTCCTTGTACTACATGTTCTTACTTTTGCAGATTTTTTTACCCAACTCAGTTCACTAATTTCGTAAAGGACAATCCCCCAAACAGTTTTTTTAGCACAACTGAAAAGCTGGGAGCACAGCGTGTATATATAAGCAGGAAGAGTCAGCACATCTGCAGTCATTTGCCATGATAAATACCAGGAGAAAACAAGTGCCATATAGATGTCTTCAACTGAGCAACTGGGGATTTTCTATAACTATGAATGTTGTAATCAGATAAGCCTTCTTTACCCTTTTCCCTTCTTTTGTCTAAGAACTTCCTTTGCAATCCACAAAAGTTTTAAAAGTCAACAAGAATGTCTTTCAGATTTTAAGATCAAATTAAAATCCATGCTTTTGAGGTGCTCTCATGTCACAGAAGGTATTCCCCACCACTTTGGAGTGCTGAAGCTTCTTAATTTGTGCTGTTACTGCAAAACTACCCCACATTCCTTTGGGGAAGCCAGATTGATGCAAAATGTTCTGTTTTTTCTTGATGAGCAGTGGACCTAGTCATTGTAAACGTGTGTAGATTCGTTGTGACTGCTGCTGTACCTTCCCAGGTGCAGGTGTTCCTGGGGAAAATAATAGCCTTATTATTCTATAGGGTAAATACAAGTTTTACTAGATATGATTAATATTTCTTCACTGGAATACCAGTCTACAGCTACTGAATAGATTTGGAAGAAATCCTAGCATCTGTTGTGTTGCTTTACTATTCTATTCAAAAAGAAGAAAAAATTATTTTCCTCATATGTGCATTATGGAAAAGATAAGCTGAGGATTCTCAAAAGATAAGCTGAGGATTCTCATTCGTATGGAAAAGATAAGCTGAGGATCCTCCTGAGGATTCAGGAGGGTGGTAATTAAAACCTTATGGAAGCAAAATGATCTAATAATTTAAACTCTCTTAGAAAGGACAATAAATGAGAGGTTTAATCCTCCAAACTTTCAGTAAGGCTGATTTTGTTGGAAAATACCCATGGTATTGTGACTATCATTTTAATCATGACCATTCATGAAGAAAGGTACTGCCAAAGGGAATAAAGGAGCTAGCATTCAGGTGTGTGTTTTACTGTTTTATGTTTCTTGCCATACTAATGTTATTAGTCATTTCCATGAAGTGTTCTGAGTTGTCACAAACTTTTTTCTCCTTGTGAGATTTCCTGAGATACTCCAGATGTCTGCATAATAACACTTGAAGTTTATTATATTAAGAGGAGTCATGGAAATGCAAATGTTACTGTGAAGCAAATCTTGAAGGACACTAGCTTTATAATTATTAAATATTATACCAGAAAGCAATTACTACATGGATGTTTGGGCTTTCAGCAGTGAACAGCGTAATTCAACACTACATGATTTTATATGATCCACTTTTTAGAGGAAGTAGGTATATTATTTTTACCACTTGTTTTGTTTTTTGCAAGGCAGAAAAATACTGGCCACTCATAAACTTATATTTTAGTAATGTGCGCATTCTAGTTAAATATTTGCCTCATTTTATAATGGTAGAAATATTAATTTTAAAGAGGTTTTTTTTAAATTTTACATCATAAATAAAGTGTTTCACAAGAATAAATATGTCCTTAGGCTGACACAATCCATGGAGTTGCGGAGCTAAACATTCCTTTTTTAGCTTCTCTTTAAGTAATTAAGAAATTGTAGTCTGTATGCATGTTTAACATCAGAATTATTTTCTTTTCCACTAGTTTAGCATAAATGGATCTTGATATTGCTGGATAAACATAATCTATAAGTTTTAAATGCTATAGCAAACAAAATTCTGAAAGGCTCTTGCCAAGCTTTTTCAAACAGATTATTTTTAAAGTTATTTGCCTAACGAGATAGTCAGTATACCTCTCCTGACTATTTAGCAAAGTGTTCATGCACCTTAATTAAGCTAGCTACTCCTGCTGCAGTGTTATGGAGATTAGCACAATCATTTACCAAAGAGTAGCCATAAATAGCATTTTCATCTCAAAATGTAATAAGCAGGTCAAGAAAACACAGAATGCAATATGAATAAAAGCAAAGTAGTTTCTTACAGGTTTGGATGGCAACAAGAACTCTGTGGGTCTTGCAGATGGTCCTACCAGTAAATTAAGTTCCATTTACATAGCTGGATATGTTGCAGGCCAGATCTTGTTTACAGCAATTGTAGCTGCTTGACCTCTCTTTAGCCTTCTGAATTCAAACCCCTCTTCCCACTACCTTTGTAAGTTCTTAGAACAAATCACAACAAATCACAGCTTGTGCATTTGTTTTTGCATTTGTTTTCTAGGGTGTTTTTAAACCCTAAAGGCGGACTCATAGGAACTTCCCACTTGCTCCTGGTTATAATGCCATTCAGTCTTTACAGTGGAGTGACTTAGAAGGCAGTTTTCGTCTTGCCCAAGTCATCAACAAATAATAAATCAACTCACTGCATTAATAGCCTATGTAGCTTCAATGGTCAGGTCTTTATCTGATCAGAACTACAATTCTGAGGCATGTTGGCTGGGGGGGAGGGGATGTGCTGGATTTGAATAGGCATGAGTTTGAAGAAACCTTAAGCTCCAAAAATATTAACCTTTTATCTTAAAAAAAAATAATAACATTACATTCTTTGCATGTTGGTGTTTTCTGTCCCAAGCATTGGGAAACAAGACAAGTTATTACTAATCATGAGACTATTTTCAACTCTTTTTATCACTGTCATCAGCTTCTTAGCAGTTCTCCATATTATAGAATCATAGAATCTTGGAATAGGGTTGGAAAGGACCTTAAGATCATCTAGTTCCAACCCCCCTGCCATGGGCAGGGACACCTCCCACTAAACCACTAAACTTGTCTTTGTTCTGTTTACTAGTCTACTGGGAAAAAAAAAAAAAAGTGCAAGAAAGGCCTTGGCTAAATGATGAACTCATAATTAACCTAAATCAGAGGAAAGAAATAGCAAAGTGGAATTCAATATTAGGGCTCAGCTCAGGAGGTATCACATGAACATGTATAACAAGAAAGATGGTAGGACTCAGTAATGAGGAAAAGAAATGGTTTTGACATACACCAGTGATATTAGGGAGGACAAGAAAAGGGTTGGTTCACTGCATATGGAAAAGAAAATTATTAGTAGACAGTGACAAGAGGGTGAAATTATTGAGTGCTCTTTTGGATCAGAATTTATTTAAAAGGTGAGTTTTAAACAGATGATTGTCACCATTTATGTGACAATCTTGAATAACATTGGAACATGTTAAGAGACTAGACGGGAATACATTACATTTAACGAGAAGAGTTTAAAATAGACACATCCATTTGCTGAATACAGGAATATTCTAGATTAAATAAATAATAAGTAGAAATAGTAAATTCTCTGTGGCTTAGAACAGCCAATAAATAGAGTTTCAGGGTTAAAAACTATCTTTGCATAGCTATAACTTTATTTCATTGCTATTTTATTCAGTCATGACCAGCTAAAAATTAAATCTTTTGCAAATTGTACTGTATGTGTTAATACCCACCTAATTACTGCTAAGAACAGTTAGTATTCATAGTGAAAGAATAATTCTGTATTTGATATAGGAATTGCTGCCTTCACTTATCTTTGGGATTTTTTTCCCTTCTTTTGCTTTGAGCTTATGCTCTCATAGCAGCCTATTGTTTTATGAATAGACATGATATTATTCAGTTCCTTAATTGCTGTGTTCAGTTTTAAATTCTCCAAATAACACACCATGCTGATACATATTACTATTTTAAGTGTTATTGTAATAATGTCAAGTTTATACAGCTAATTTCCATATCATGACAATATATAACAGTGTAACTACATACAATTTTACTCATTATACATCATCTATTTTTGTTGCAGTTTGACATAGGGATTTCACTTATTGTAAATTACGGCTTTTGTGTTCCTATAGCCATTACACTGTCTTCATTGTTCGTTATACCTTTGCTGAGTAATGTGTTTCCTTATATTTATTCTGCCTATACTGCTGTAGTAATTTTCTGGGCATGTGTGTGCCATTCATTTTTCTTTCAGGAAAGGTAATCTGTATGACTCATAATTAAAACTTTACTAGAGTAATGAGAGAAGGCATTGTGGGGAAATTAATGATTTGTTTAATTTCTTCAAATAATTTGAGTGTTATATGGATGATTCTTCCTTTGATACTGATTTTTTGTTGCTGAAACTTAGAGAAGATGACACATATTGATACCTGGAAAAAGATGAAATGTTATTATTTGCATTTATTAGCTTATAATGGCATGTTTTCCTTTGGACTTCAAGAACTATTGATATAGCAAAAATCTATACTTCTGGCTAAACAATCTCTTTTACTGATGGAATGTAGTTAGACAGTGATTTGCTGTTCTAAAATTTATTGACACAGGTGCATTTTCAATGAAAGACCTTAAAAATGTTTCTTAAACTTTTGTCCATGTGAGAACTCTCACTCATGCAGCAGTATGTCATGTTTAAAGAAATTTTAAATTAGATTAGATTAGAAATTTTAAATAAGATTATATCTAGCCCAGGGTAATCCAGTGAAATTCAATAAAAGTTCATAGTTTCCTTATAGGCTAGTCTGAAATACACATTAAAGCAAAACTCATCTTTAAATTTACTTGTAGTAACCTCAGTGCTTGTCTTAGTTGTTCTTATTGCCAAGAAATTGCTAATTCATGAGGGGGAAATTCTCTTGATGCTGAATTATTCAAAGCTCTTTCAAGATTACAAGGTCATATCCAAGGCAAGAAAAATATATAATCAATTGCCACAATGTCAATGAACATTATTACTGTCAAAACTTAAAAAAATTTCAACTAGTTCTGTGTTTACCATCTTAAAAAAAAAAAAAATATTTCTTCAAAATACTGTACCATACGCTTTTTGGTACTTTGATATACTCTACCCCTTGGCCTGCTTTTCAGCCATGGTCCCACAGATGCAAAGATCTTTGCACTAGTGTATGACCGCAGTGCTCAATATTTGAGCATTCCTTTTCAGAAATACCAGAAAATCCAGAAAATACTAGAGAAACACCATATTTATGAGGATTTTAATAATTAATTCTTGGTTATGAGGTGAAATTTGAGATAAGTAAAAGGAACTGCATTCTTTAGAAGGGAACTAAATTCAAGACTTTACAAGTTAATGGCTCAGCAGCTTCTTAAAGAAGGTTAAGAAGTGTCAGGTTTTTCCTACTTATGGCAAAGAAGAAGATTTATTGCAGAAGAGTTTCTCATTGAAAAAAAGCTTACAGCCTAACTAAAATACAGTGCTAGAGTGAGTCTGTGATTGACCTGAATGCAGAGTATAGTAAGTCTCATTGTGTATAAGGAGGAGGGACCAGACATATTTTATGAAATATGAGTACATGACCTCTAATTATAAAAGTACTGCAAAGTAATTTTAAGTGTTTCAAGTGAAATAAAAAATATTAGTTGTACAGATGAATTGTGAGCCTTGAGAAGAAACAAGTAATGCAAAATAATGTTTTTATGCCTATCTCACAGTGACATGAATTATTTTTTTTATCATAAAATTTGGAAATTGTGTTAACACCTAGTTCATTATTATGTGAACCTAATGTCTCAACAGATATTTCGTATTGTGTCAAATGAAGTATTGAAGTAATGTGATACTTTTGAATTTTTTTTTGTTTTAACTTACAAGAAGTTTTTTGTCTGGTGCCGTCAGCCAAATTGTCTCATAAATATCGCTGTTCTTCCTGAGAGCTCCAAGAGAATATATAATTCTTTTAGACAGAAAAAGTGAAATGAGACACAATGCAGCAAAGGATAGGTGTTCCTATAATTTTACTTTTAATCCACTTACACAGGCTTGGGTTGGTAGTAGGGTGGTGGAAAATGGTGAAGACTACAGAAAACCTCTTTAGCTTCATTACCTCAGGTAAATGAATTTGTCTATGCCACTGGCAACCAGCCAATTTATTAAACTTTGCCATCAGGAATTCATTTAGACAGATATACTGTGGTATAAATATTAAATGTATTTTTAAAATCGCTAGCTATATTTTTATGGGGCATTAGGTTCTGTCACAAGGGTTAATTGTCTCGTGTTCTATACAATTGTGTAAGATATATCATTTCTTCTGCCATTTTACTACCCCCTTTGTCATATTAAATACCAGAGTATGAACTGCAAATTTTCTCTACCCAAATGAGGAGTCCTGAAATAATGCAAATTTGGCAAACTGTGAACTCTTCATGGGAAAGATCAGAAGCCTGCTGGTAGACTGAAAGCATAGGAACAAAACAGAGTTAGCTGCAGTCTTCAGCTACCTGCCTCTCATTCTGTTTCAGCCAAGTCAGAGTGAAAAGACCAGACTGGCAGGAGGGTCACCTAAAAGACAAAGTGCCATATGACTAATATGGGATTTGAGGGTGCGGATAGGATGATAGGCAACAAGCCAGGGAGATCCACAATTGCACCTAGTGAGAACAGAGAAAACCTGGCTAAGAAGAGGTTTCTGCTTAGAGGGTCTTCATAGGGAAATGGTCCCTACTCAGACAGTGATGCATTACAGTTCTGCCCTCAGTAATAAAAGTTTCAAGTCTAATGATAGTGGATTAAAAATAAAATTAATACCTGGCAGGCTGGAAAAGCTGTGGGATTAATGATCAACCTTCCCACAAGGAAGAGATGTATTGTCCATGAGTGACTCACTCCTGCAATGAAAAATTCAGTCTAGTGAACGGATGTAATATTGTGGGAAGCCTCTGTCTTCCAGGAGCTTAAATCCGAGGGATGTTGCTAAGGCCATCTAGACAAATTATCTGGGACTGCTCATTCGTGCAGCCATGACCAATTTCAGTGTGACTGTAAGCAGATCAAAAGCTACTATGAGACTCATGGAGGAAGGCTGAGGGGTCAGAGCTGTTGTAATGTGGTAGTCAATCCTCCTCATCATGCAGGAAAAATGCTTGTATGCAGAAGCAGTGTCAGCAAAGAGGGCTTTGGCTTCTTTGACAATAGCATGAGCTGCAAGGAAATACAGGGTGAAATAGGACTGCTTAGCCTGAGGAAAAGAATAATCTTTCAACTTTAGAAAAGCTGCACAAAAAGCAAGACATCCTCTCTTTGTGTCTGCAATGGATTAAATGAGAAGTAATTGGCTTAAAATGCAACCAGAAAGAATCTGTTTTGATACAAGCAACATTTCCAGTACTAAGTGGAGCTGTACTTGCTAGTAGACTAGACTGACTCACAAGGTATTGAGAGGGCCATTGTGGCAGGACTGTACAAATGGGTTGGGCAGACAGCTTAATCTTTCGAGTTCCTTTTCAGCCATATGTTTCTATTCTTTTGCATTGTCACAGTATGAACGTATTCTTATCAGTGCTTTAAACTGTGTTCAGAAATAGATAAGCCAGACTGTGGTTACCATTACACTTAAGCTTTTCCTCCATTTATTTTTTGGCATTTTTTGAAAACTTCCGAAAGTAAACACTATACCCTAGGTATTATATTGTCTAAATGTTATGTTGTAATTAAATGTTAAGTGAAAAGAAAAATTGAAATTGGAGTTATTTACATTATTTAATTTCTTTGAGAAATAATAAAGTATGAAATCTGGTGGTTTAAACCAGGAGAGAGATCCAGATTAATTTTCAAGAATTTCTGCTGATATGGGGTTGCTTATTCTGCAGTAATAATTGGGGTTGAGAGCTGCAGACCTGTTAGTAAACCATCTAAACCAGATAATCAACCATCTGATTATTTGTGTTTAGATAAGTATTCCCATTGAAAGCCATCCTTGTTAAATACCAATCTCATCATCTCTTATGCAGTATCACCCTCAGACTAAGTACATCCAGTACATATTCATTTTTAGACTTTATTTTTCCTTCCTGACTTGAACTCCTTTATTAGCTGCTATAAATTACCAAAATCTTTGCATGAATACTTTCTAAATTATAAAAACACCCAGCCTTGTTTTTTGTCTATATGTATATTGTCTTGTTTCTCATTGTCCAAGTTTCATAACAAGCACAAATAAGTAAATGTTACTTGTGTACTGCATTTTCCCTTGTAAACTATATCAGCTTTGAAAAAGATTAGTACACCTCAAAAAAAACCCAAAACTTCTAACTAGATCAATGATATTTCTTAACTGTATTTAGCACACTTATATAATAAATGCTTCTTTTGCATTTTGTCATCTAGTAAAGCAGCTATTATGACCTCCTTCTCCTAACATATTCTGAACTTTGAATGTTACTTTGCTTTGTTCTCAGTCAGACTAAAGTGAAGCATAATAAATCAAGCATACTATTTCAAACTAACTCGTAGTGAAGTTTGGAAGTTTAGGATCCCACAATAAGTCAATGATAGCCTGTGGAAATGAATTGTAGATTTCTAATGCCAAGTATTGGTCTTCCAACTGTTAAATTTGTTTCCCTGTTATGTCTTTTAGCAGTGAAAGTTTTGAAAATTTAGAATTTCTTTTATTTATTTTTCAACACAAGTCCTAATCACTATTGCTTAAAAGAAGAAAATAGCAATAGCTAAGTAAAGCATTATTGAAAAATAGGATTTAATTTCAACAAGTTTTTCCTTGAATTTTTGCAGTTCAGAGAAAAAGAATAAAATATGTATTCCAGATACATCTTATAGCTTCTAGAGTCTAATATGTCCAGCTGTGGAATATATAGAGAGTTTATATTTAAAGTATTTTGAGTACAGGTGACATAGAATTAATTTTAAAAGTTTAGCTAGAGGAATCTGGAAGTAATATATTTCAGTAGAAGTCCTCAGTATCTTCAAAGGAAAACTGGATTGAGAGATGCTGGATGCACTGCATCTTTACTCAGGAATCTATTTATGTTTTCTTAAGAATTAAGATGGATATGAATACTGATGAAGTATGCAGATGGATTCCTATTGCAAACTGGTTTTCTTTGGTGGATATAAAAATTCTTTTAAGTTGCAAATTTAGGAGGTACTCAAGAAGAATACATTTCACTATTTTGTGAATAGATGTGTTACTGATTCTTATCTACAGCAGCTTTTTTTACTCTTAGTGTGGTTGATACTGCAGTAATAATATTCCAATGAGCAACCACTATTGTGATATAAACCACAATTAACCAGATTCAAAATAGGGAAAAGGTTTTCTGGCAGACTAGGAACGTATGTGTGTAAGCAGTTATGTTTCATTATCTGAAGCAATGCTTCTTGTATCTCCTTCTGGGTTTGTTGTTTTTTGTTTTTTGTTTTTTGTTTTTTTAAATATGTATTTTTTAATTCTCATTGTTCATAGTCTTTCTTCTAAATCTTCAGTGGAGAGAGAAGTATGTTTCTCACTTTCAGATGGAACCATAATAGCTTTCCTGGTGACTGAATATCAGTTGTTACCGTTGTCGCTAATAATATGCATGTTGCTGCTGGTATTTTAATTATGGAAATTCACTGTTGTGAGCTGTGATGTTTGTAGCACAAGTATCTTCTTTAAAGAAGCACAGGAGCTTTATTATCAGTAAGGTAATGTCCAAACCTAGGAATAGGTGTTAAATATTGCAGCATTAAGTGAAGTCAGGTATCTGCCAAGTCAACATGTATTATTTTTTTATTTTCATTTTAATTTAAGTAAAAGTAATTCCAGACCTATTGCTGGAACATCACAGATGTGTGAAGACTAGGTTTTATACTTTTGTCCTTAGGGCTCACACTATACTTTCATATAATAGTCACAAATTTGGTATTCCTTTGTAATATCCATCTGTTACTGCTGTGCTGGTAGCATTCAATGCATCACTGAATTCTTTTGCGTGAGAAAGGAAGTGAAAGAGGTTTGATGGTATGCAGGTTTTCAATCACAGTTCAGATGGCCCTTTGTCCGACAGTGCTCTTACATGCCATAAATTGATACTAACTGTCAATATGCGCATCCTGATTTTTTCCATGCATCAGTTCAAGACCCCTTTAGGAAGAATTTGTATTCAGCCAATTTGTTTTTTGGGAAAACCTTCTTCAGTCTTAGTAGCCATCCTTTGTTGTCTCCAAAAGAATTTATCAAATACCTGCATGTATGAGAGCTCACCAAAACGTGCGAGCTCTCTGTATTCTTTTTACAGCTGGCTAATACAAGGCCAGTCAGTACAAGAATTTAAAAAGAAGTTTGAAGAATTACAGGACTGCTTTCCAGATGAGACCTCAAGACTATCTCAGGCCTTTCTTCCTCTGCTTATAAGTAGGATTCAAAGGAAAGCTTTTAGTTTCTGGATATATTGAGATGATCCATGAGAACTTTAAATGCTAATGTTAAACCAGAGCAAAGATGTATTTCGTGGTAGCAAAAGTATAATTATAATTCCCTTTGCCTTTCTAGCCAGCTGCTACTTTAAGACTTCTTCAGTTAGATGATTAGGGACTTCCTGAATTATACTTATTGTGTCTTAATTGTCTATACTCTTTAAAAGTATTTGGTCTATTTTTGTATTTTTTTTATTTTTTTTTCTTACTCTTAAGAGACGTTTTACAACATTTATTGTAGAAGTTGAAATGTATATCATCTTCTCACTTTTGTTCTCAGATCTAGAAACCATAGTGAGAATGATTCAGCCTACAGGTATATATAGGAACAGACTCCAAAGCAGAGGTCAAGTCTATGCTTATACATTATTCAGTGTTGTATCAAGCCTCTTCTCTATATAAATGTTCATGTATTCTGGTTTTCCCTTTTCTTCCTTCAAGAAACTTGATGCTGAGTTCATTCAGGCTGACTGCATTTGCAATCTAGTGCATCTAGCTTTAAGAAAAATCCAAGTTAGGCATGAAAATACTAGAAATCATTACAATAGTTATAGTATTTCCAGCCTTTGGACCATTTAGCTGGTAAAATGTGATCAGCAGACAATAGTGAATGGCATTATCCCTGGTAGGTCAGGAAGTAACATAATTGTTACACAAAGTAGTTTTTATGCTGCTATATTTCCAGAACACATTGACAGATCACTTTGCAAATTAAAGCTTATATGGATTTTCAGCCTAAACTCTAAGATCTGCTACAGCTTGTAAAACCAACACCAAGAATTCCTTCATTCACTCTATAGGCAGTTGTATATCTATTTGAATGCATCCACCAAGGTATAAGATATTTTGTATGAACTGTTGCATGCTTCTTCCAAATTTCCTCTGGTTCTGTGCTTTTTCTATGCACATATACTCTTGGATAACAAAATATCACCTTCCCACAATTTATCTGTCACACTCAGCAAACAAAAACCTAGCAAGGACAGAAGATAAGAGCAGACAACTAATAATTCCAAGTTTTAGTTTATATACTCTTTCTTATTCATTAACGTAAGATTATCACAGCATGGATTCATGTTTTTTCTAAAATGCTCCAAATAGTAGTGAACTTAGAATCATAGAATAGTTAGGGTTGGAAAGGACCTTAAGATCATCAAGTTCCAACACCCCTGCCATGGGCAGGGACACCT
>JAOEHX010031962.1:0-11451 GCA_025448015.1 Bolborhynchus lineola
GCTGCCCATAAATGTGTAAGATTCTCATTAGTCCAACATCAGAAGAATAATGAATATTAATAAATGAGATCAAAGACAAACAGAAATCAAAGCAAGTAAACAACAATTATTTTTAAGAATTACGTAAGTGTAACTGCACAAAAATACAAATCTGAACAGCTTCATGGGAAGTTCTTTTGGAAATATTTTTTTTCCTGCAAATCTTTATGTTGAACCAGAAAGGCAATTACATAATGCAAACAAAACAGAAATTATATACATCAAAACCTCAAATATGTAGTGTTTTGAATACAGTGTATTGAAATAACTATAAATTCAACTGTGGAATCTAATAGGCTGGGGATTAGAATGTGGCCAGTGCCCATGGTTTGAGCTGGACTCTGTCAGCACAAATTGGTAAGTATTGAGAAGGAAATTACTTCTGGATGTCTCAGACTTCTGCTGCTTCTTTCTGCAGTTTCGGTGCTTTTGGACAGAAGTTACCTGTGCTGAAACATGCAAAGTGCAATTCTGTTGAAGAAAATAACTTCATATGTTATGAATACAGATTCTTATGATTGAATGCCAGAGTAAAATCAGAACTATCTTCATCCTAATACCTGCTTTTCCAGATGTTATCTGGATCCACCCTGTAGCATGATCTGTGTACCACAGTTATTTAAACTGAACTGTGCATGTTAGTTGTATTGTGTGGAGTGTTTCATCATCGCTGTGTAGTGCAAGGGAATTTTCCAATATTTAAGGAAATAATTTCAGTAGATTAAGTATTACTTTTCAGTTCTCTTGAAGTGTCAGCTATCACTCAAATAGTAATTCTATTCCACTAAAATAATTTCTGTGTGAGGTAATGATTTAAATCAAGTGACATGTTTAGGCATAAGTCAGGATACCTTTTAATTTTTATTTCTGCAGTCAAAAAAATCTGTATGATCTTTTTTCTTTAAAATTCTGTTAGGTTTTTAATCCATTTAATCCATGAAGGTCACAGTGGAAATGTTACTCCAAAGGCACAGATCCCCTGGTGCAACACAGAAGAGTTCTGTTCATAAAGTACCCAATCCCTATGGGCAACAGTGATGTTATTTGACAGTTTGTGATTCCTGTGAACTTTAATGGCAATGTAGGGCTCACAAGAGGGTTCTTCAAGTACTGTCAAAGTAACAGTTTCATTTTAAACCTAGATATAAAGTTAATGGTATCTAACAGCTTTTAGTGTCACTGAATCCATTTCCTCAAGTAGAAAGAAGGGTTGACATTCTGTTTTAAAGTGACCGCATATTTGACCCAGTTCTGCGACTGTGGTGTCATCGCAGTTGTGTCTTGCTGCTGTAGACTCTTGGAGGCTGACAAGCAGAACAGGTTGCTTTAGCTCACAGCTCATCTGTCAGACTGAGCAGCTTGCAGGTTTCTATTATCTGAATGAAATGTGGAGAGAGTACTTCTCCCCTTTTCTCTGCCTATCAACACAGTCAGCAACCTGCTTATACCCCTGTTAACAGAGGGAAATGAAATGCTAGAAAAACAGACAATAAACCAAATATTTCTAGAGATGCAAATGTAAGCCACATTTAAGAATCAAAAGGTTTGTGGTTTAAAAAATGAAATTATGCTCAGGAACTAGATGGAGGGCTTTGGATTGCATAGAAGGTTAATTTCCAAAGAAGGCTTGCAATTACCTGATCTGAAAAGAAAGATGAAAAGCTTTCAGCTGTATATTTAAGATCCAGTACTAAGAACAGGTTTGTAGTTCAGTAGGGCAGTGACAGGAGGCATCTCAGTTTCCATTGAGAACACTTTCTTAGCATTTAAAATGTTCAAATCTTTATGGAGATTTCATTATTTTTTTCAAAAATAGTGGAGCTGGGATTTTGGATACTGGGCCAAAAATTGCCATTATATCAACTTTTTAAAGTTCTGTGATGAGAACAGTGTTAGGGTGCTCTGTTTGTGCAAGTTGCTCTTTGAAGTTCATATGTGGCTGGCTTGACTGATTTACTCTTGCAGTGACTAATTTTTACTTCTTGTTTTGAGAGTATTTGAAGCAGCACAAAACATAAGGCTTGATAAATGTCAATTAAGGATGTTTCCCCATGCCAAGCGTAACACTTTGTCGTGTTTTTTTAAAATGCTTTTACTAGAGTAGTATTTCAAGGTATGGTACCTGTCAAAATATCTAACTTAAAATATAAGACTCCATTGAGGGTTATTGAATCATCCATTATAGGAACTACAGAAAGTACTTAACGCTTCAGTTTGTATTCAGTTGAATTTGGTTATTAAACTCTGATGGAAATTCCATTTCACCAAATATTTCAATTTACAATCATACAATGTTTAACTCTTACTTGAGCAAATTTTGAACAAAAATTGTTACACTGATCCTGGCTTCTATGTTGTAGCTACTTGATATATTTCTAAAAATGTTGGTTCTAAATGAAAGATACTTAGTTTTTTCCTTAAAATACTGACTGACATTTCTGATGGTCCTTTTTTCCTGTATGAACACTGAGGGTGAATTATATAATTTTAAATATTTTTATAAAATTTGTCTGGTTTAGAACTACTTTACAGCTCTCTAATATAAAAATAGTAGTAGCTGATATAAGGAAAGCAAGTGCCTGGAAAACGTAGGGTTAAAATACTTTTAATTTAGGTCTAAGGTAGAGAATAAGGTTTGTGTTGTAAGTTTGTGGTGTGATAACAGAATTTAGTAGTCTTACTAACAAGAGTGAATAATTTCTTTTTATCCTTCTAATGAGTGAATTCTTTCTTACCATCCTTCTAATTTATCAGTCAGTTTGGAGACAGTGACTCCCAAACATCTGCTAGCTTGGGATACTCCTTGTCTGTCCATCCTGTCCTCCTTGCCATAAATTCTGTAGGAAGGTCATGTTGCTCTAAATCTCCAATCTGGTTTCAGCTAATTGTGATTACTGGAGCATCCAACTGTGCCAAATGTGAAAAGTGCACCATTAGGAAGACTGCTTACTTCAGCTTGAAAACCCCTGCCCACGACTGTCGGAGAGCAGTGCAAAAGCATCAAAAGGGAGGAGACTTATGATAATGAGTACCTAAACTAATTGTAATATCCCCACCCGGGAACCTAATGAATATGCATGTTTGTGTGTAATAAGTATCTGCTTGCTTAACCCCTCGGTGTGCAGGTTAGGAGGAGTGATCCCCCTTGCACCTGGTGCCATAATGAACATACCTGCTTTGTAACTCCTTGCGTTGTAGAGTCTGATTCTGTGCTTCATAGTAACGGCTGACAGAAGTTAAATCTTTGAGGAAAATTATTATGGGTTGACTTTTTAAATGCATTCAACTGAGATGTAGTAGTTAAGACAGGAAATACTTAAGAATTTTTCCCAGTCATTGCAGGTCTTAGAATAATGAAGTGATTCTTGTACAGACACAGTATTAATAATAAAACTTTCTGCTTTGGTTTAGTATTCTCCTGAATTAAAGCATCGTTCTTCCTAATGCCTGTAAAAACACGTTATACCTCAGTACCCCTAATTTTGGTAACTGCAACAAGAATGTGCGCATTCATTGTAAGCTGCAAGATTGTGACTTCTTAAAGAGGAGGTGTGCATCCTTATGATTTTTATTTTTTTTTTTAAATGCTGCTGTGAATTTCATGTTCTAATTCACATTGACTTGCATCCAATTAGATGTGCACTTTTGTGATACTTAAACCAATTTAACTGCAAAACTGAGTAAGTCTAATTTTAATATGGAAAAGTAATCTTGCTGTATTGTCATGGGTTTGTTCTGTTGCTGTTTAAAGAGAATTAGTTTTCATTGGGCTGTTCTGAAAACTGGCTGTATGAGGTAATGTTAGTACTGGATATAGTATTTACAGACCCAGGGTGTAATTAGTTTTTAGTTATGGGACTGTAGAATTGTCTTACAACTATTTTATGTAAAAGATTCTGCTGCTTATATGTTTTATCTATGTCTTCCATAAGCAGATAACACAGCAACTATGTCTGCATTGGGCGTGTCTTAAAGTTTGCATGTGGATAGAACTTAGACTTTCCCTGTTGTGGCACTAACAGGCCATGTGGCACTAAATATAGTAGTGGTAGATTTACAGGGGTATTTAGAAACAAGACCAATGTTACAACTGTGATGCTCATTTGAGGATAATAGTGAGGCATCAGTGGAACACAGGCTGTTGGAAGTAGACAGATCATAGAATGGTTTAGGTTGGAAGGGGCCTGAAAGATCATAGAACTCTAATCTCCTACTTTGCTTTAGTTTCTGTTTTTTGTAATAAGATTATGGCAGTCCACAAGCAAAATGATCTGTCTGTGGCACATATCAGTGGTAAAATGATTACAATATGCATTTGGGAGATACCAATCAATATGACTGATCGGCTGCCAACAGCTCACCTGATGAGTTCTGTGGGTGGAGTAGCTATGGAAAAAAAAAAAAAAATACCATGGTTTTGCACACAGGTCCTGGGTACAAAATTTGAACTAAGTCTTTTAAAAGTGAAATGAAATGTAATGTTCTAGGTTTGAAATATGAACTAAAGATGTTGAGCTGAGTTCTGTTTACCTGGTCCCTACAGGCAGCGCCTGTACTCTGTATCCTAGTTGAGAGCATAACAAAGAACTGGAATGCACTCCTGTGATATTGAAAGCTGTGAATGTAATGAACAGAGTGCAGTTTGTTGGTAAAACCATTACTTGTTACCTTCCTTTAAGAAAAAAACAACCCCTAAAGATGATGATTCATTCAGGAAGTCCACTGGTTTGATCAAAAAAATAAACCGTGTGACTTCTGAGTCCGATGAATAGATTGCAGTGTCACAGATGTAAAAGAAATGTCCAAAACGAGCTCTGAAATAAAATGTAAGTGAAAAAACACTCTGAAAAGTCAGCAGAAGGCTGCTGTTTCTGTGATAAACTCTACAACATATAAAGGCTAAAATGTATTTTGGATGGGTTGCTTTGGGTTGTTTTTTATTTCACCAGTAACAGACTGTGAAACCTGAATCAGTTTTTCTGTGGATAAAAGGGGGTTTATTAGAGGATAACCCAAATTCATGCTGATAAAACATGGTAACAGTTTCTTCATGCACATTTACAGCCCGTAAAAGTTTTCAGGAGTAGTGGAGATGTAAATAGCTGAAATCCATGCTCTAATGTCCTAAATTCTTAAGTTCTGAGCAGCCTTCTCCCTTGACATTGACCCAGTTTTGTTGGAGTGTGTTTCTTGCTCCTTATACAACCAGATCTCGATGGTCTAAATGTGAAGAGTCATCATCATTTAGGAATAATTGTGAAATTAAAAGAGGGAAGAGGGTAGAAGTGTTTTTTAGGTTTTGTTCGTCTGTTTTACTCAGTGGAACAGTGTTGAGGTGAACACAAGGTAATTCCCTTTCACTTGATTCTTTTCTTCCAGGTGAACTCAATGGAAGGCTTTTAAGAATTTGTATTTGGACAAATTTATGTTTCTTACTGTATTAAAATAAGATTAAAATTATACATGGTATTACTGGAGTGCTCTATAGATTCATAGCAGTCTTCATAAGAGATAGTTGTTCAGTTTGATCTCTTGTGTCAGGAGTGTTGATTTCACTTGTTTCCCTAGATGGAGGCAAGTAAATTATGTTAAGCTGAAGTGTGTCTGCTGGAATGCTTGTCTTCATTTGAGGACACTGGGAGTGGGATGAAGGTCCATTTCCTTTGGTAATGAATTCCACTTTTGTTGTCCTGGGTTCTCCTCCTCAGTAGCTGGTGCAGTGCTGTGTTTTTGACTTTCAGCCTGGGAGCAGCGCTGATAACACCGATGCTTTCAGTTACTGCTCAGTAATGTTTAATCTGACCAAGGACTTTCTGAGGCTCATGCTCTGCCAGGGAGAAGGGGAAGCCGGGAGGAAGCAGAGACAGGACAGCTGACCCAAACTGACCAAAGAGGTGTTCCATACCACAGCACGTCATGCCCAGGATGTAAAAACTGGGGGCAGGGACCCGGAGGGGTTAGGTCACTGCTCGGGTCGAGCTTGGGTATCAGTAGGCGGGTGGTGAGCGGTTGTATTCTTCTCTTGTTATTTCCCTTATCATTATTAGTATTGGTGGCAGCAGCAGTGGTTTGTGTTATACCTTAGTTACTGGACTGTTCTTATCTCAACCCATGGGAGTTACATTGTTTTGATTCTCTTCCCTATCCCTCTGGGAGTGGGGGGAAGTAGGGGGATAGTGAGAGAGCAACTGTGTGGCTGATTTATAGCTGGGCTTAAACCACAACATTTGTTAATCATCTTCAGGTTAAACTTTGGTTTGCACAAATTGATCTTCTGTCTGTGTTGTCTCCTGACATTCATTGCAGTTCCCTTGTAACTTCAGATGAAATCAGTACTGATCAAGATTGCTTTAGCCTTGCTTTTTATCTCTGTGTATGTTACTGCTGGATGACTTTTGTGTTAATGGTTATACTGTGGTGTCATTAGAGCAGTCATTAGAGAAGCAAAGTGCAGACTTTCTTCATACTGTAGTTGTTTATTTTTTCAACATTATTAATATATAGGCCAATATTTCTCTTTTTATTGATAGGCAGGTCATTACTTTTCTATTTGTCTTTAATATTCCTCTCTAGCCTTGAAGTACAGAAAGATAATACTCTTAAGTATATTTATTGCATTGGATTCAGATATTGCCTTACACCCTTTGTTGTTATAGGTCTAAGTGCTTTGTTTAAATCTAAAGCTGACAGGACAACTTCTTTGGCCATCTCACTTCATGCAGAAATGCTGAGTAATAGTTAGAGGGAGAATGTGAAGAAAGCTGCTGTGCTGAGGGTTGCCAAATCTTTGAGACTGACTGCTGACTTCTGCTTTGTTCACAGTGCTGAAGTTATTCTGGTGGTGTTGTATTTGCAAAGATTAATGCTAGTGTACTTAAAAATAAATGCAGTGATGCTGCCTCTGGTTCCCAGCTGAATAATGCCAGGTGAGGGAAAAAAAGAAAGGACAAATTACAGGTGATTTTTTTTAATGATATTTTCTGAATTTGCATGAGGCTTGCTGTTGTAGTAGTATGCATCAAGTATTTCTACAGAAAGCAGGAGATGAAGATACATAACACTGGATAGAGGTGGAATTTTCAGGTTGATAAATAGCTAACATGTAGGTAGTGGAGCATAATAATTGTGTATGAAGTATTACAGTAACTTTAGTCCTTGAAGAGAATTCAGCATTCTGTACTTATAAATGTGTAACTTGATTGTTCTTTGATTATTAGCTAAAGTGGAAAAAGGGGGTTTTGTAGGAGAAATAAAACTTGAAAGAAAACATCAGGCACCTTGATGGAGATCCATTTTCATCAATAAGCTTTTTTTGGTTTGATTCAAATATCCCATAATCTCATTTGTTTTCAGCAACTTTTCATTTCGAGATATTGCTATTGTCAGTTTCAGAAAGTTGAACTGTGATAATGAAAGCAGTCTGTAACATTAAAGGAAAATTTAGAAATTCAAGATTGCCACATTATGCAGTGAAATTTTAATTTATATGAATTTGTGGTGGTATAAATTGTAAATCACTGATCAACTGTTTAAACAGTTGCTAAACAACAGATTTGTATAATATAGAGGAAATTAATGTGTACCATGCTGTGCTATGAGTTGGGTTTTTTTTCCTAGCCATGTTTTGTATTTTATCAATGGTAAATTAATTTTGAATGTTTAGATGCATAGTTCAGCTGTTCATAGGTAGATGAATTAAAAAAAGATTGAAGCAAATATTTTCACTGGATAAAAGTATTTTCAAAGGAAAACTTAAGCAAGAAAATGTACTTATGTATGTGGCGGGGCGGCAGGTATCTGTAGTTTACAGCTGTTTGTACCTGCTTGATTTTCTGTTCATAGTTATGGTATCTCTGGTTTTGCATGTTGTAGGTGACCTGGTGAACCAGGTAGTCTTAGGTTCATGTTGTTAATTTAGAGAGTTTTGGCTTCTATGTCTTACATGCATCCCTCTACCTCCCAGTTTTTTCTCCTGTTCTTGATTTGTGTGTTAGATCCGTGCAATGCCTGCATTCTTTAGGTGGCACATCTGCATAGCTGCTGTCAGTTGCTATTACCTGAATTAATTGTCAGATATGCTTTTCCTTGGAGGGATGCTGGCAAGAGGAAAAATCTCCTCTGAGCAGGAGGTGAATAATTCTCTCCTAGTATGAGCAGATTTCTCAAATGTTGCAGTCCATGCAGATAGAAGTGCTTTACACCTTCACTGTGAGCTGATGAATATGAGCTAGTTCCATCCTGGAGCTACTGTCTCACCCTTTTAGCACCAAGTTGAGCTCAAGCTACTGTGATTTGCCCCTTAGCTTAAGCTACTGATCTGGATTTGATGTCAAATGAGGAGATTCCTGTAGCTTTTCTTTGGATTGAAAAGGCAGTGTAGATACACCTTTAGTACCTTAGTAGGATGTTAAACAAACAGACTAGGTGAGCAGAAAATGGTAATGAAGAATCACAGCTGTAGAACCTTGTATGTGGAGGTAGCAGAGTTGTATATGTTTATCTCTGTGTATCAGTGAGAGCTGATTGGTTTGCCTTTGAGCTCTGAGCAGAGCTTCTCAATTTTAAACTGTATTTAAACTGTGATGAGTCTGGCTCCATATCCAGAAACCAGGAGCTCTGGAGGCAGCCTTGAGAAGCAAGGAACACAAGTGTCTTTCCTTCTGCAGTTCAGTTGTGCATAACTTTGGAAGTGGAGGAATTGTTAAACGCTACAACAGTTCTCTTTCTGTGGGTGGCCAGTGGTCATTTTCTTTATATAAAATACATGTTCAGAATCATTTAGGTTGGAAAAGACCTTCTGCTGTTAACCCAGCACTGCCAAGTTCACCACACTGCCCAGTAGAAAACAGCATAGTAGAATTGCAATGTGTGGTTAATATGTCCTTTTTAAGGAGAAAATATTTATAGTAGTAGAATATCAATTAGATTATTGATGCACTAGAAGATCTGAAAGGTGATTGCTCGAATTAAGGTGACATTGTGAGTGTGATGGAATTTGGGCTCCCTCTCAGTAAACACAATTGTTAAGTTCTTCAAATCTACGAATAAATACTTGGCCTTTAAACTCAATCCAGACCTCGTGGATTGCTTTTCCTTTCCCTGATAAAAGCAGATGCAAGCATGCTATATTGCTTTGCTCCAGCTTAACCCTAGCACTCTTTGAATTCAGAAACGCTACAAAAGGAAAGCTTAAAAACACATACAACAGTGAAGTGGAGAAATGTCATGCCTACCTAATCTATTTCCTGGGAGGGGGAGAAAAATCTTTATTCTTTTACTGAGACCTGGGGAATAAAGTGAGGTCTGGATGTTATGCTTATAATCAAAGATCCTTTCATATTTTCAGTGGTTATAAACCAAATATTTTCTGTTGTATTTCTGGTATATTGTCTCTGAAATAAAGCAGTAAAGAACTTTTTCTGTATTCAATTAGAATACTATGCTGTACTTGAATTCTTTTTCATTTATTTTACTTGTTTATATAGTAGTTGTTAAACAGCTGCTTTTCTAAAGCTCTTGGTTTAAGGGTAGAGTTCAAATGGTAGCGCACCATTTAGTAGATGAAGCAAAGTAATGCTGCATGAGGGCTTTCTATAGTGACTAGTTTACAGCCGTATTAGAAATGGCATCAATAGGAGCTTTGCTATGAATTTATAACAAGTACATAGTTTTAAATAACTTGGTCAGGAAGAAAACACTCCTAAAATAGAGCGTTTGAGGGAAAAGTATGTTTTCACACTGTAAACAGGGCCCTCTGAATGCTAGGGGAAGGAAACCAAAAATAAATGGGGAGGCAAGGGAAAAAATTGCTGCTGTGTTTCTGTCATCAAATTTTTATCATAGCTTTGTGGCTCAATACAGACTGTATAACAGTAGTACTTTGTCAGAGCTCTAGAGTACAGTCAGGTGAATCATTACATCATTGTGAGAACACTTGTCTATTTGCAGTGGGTGTTTTTTTGGATGTCAGTAGGATGGATTGTCAAGAAAGAAATAAAAGTGAAGTAACAGTGGGGGTAAAATTCAGTGTATCTGCTGTTACTACATCTCTTTGTATGCATTAATTGATGAAAGGAGTAATTCCTTCCATTACTGCTTTCTGTAATGATCTTCTTATATCATGTTGACTTCAATACTTCTTATGCAGCCAGAGTAATATTGTAGTCACGTGGTAACTTTGAATTCCTTGCTCTCAGATGAGGACTGGTGAATTCTGAGTTGCTTCCTCAATTTTAGATAGAATGGAGGATTATTACTGATATATTAGTGAAGATGTGTCATGCTTTTGTCAAGGACCATAGTAATGTTATTCGTGTTGTTCCTTTACTTGAAGAGGAGAAAGTTTTTTTACCAATTATGGAATAATAGCTGTATTTTAGTGCTTTTTCAAGTATTTCCTTTAGATTTTGCATATGCTATAGAGGTTTAAAATATGTAGTATGAAACAACAACAAAAAGGTGTTTCCACATGAGCCAGTGGGTTTTGTCCCCGCCATATGGAAGAGTTCTTATTTCTGAACATGGATATAGAAGCTAGGCTTTGAAACATTTTCTAGTTTCCCATCTACTCATCTTTGCCAGTGTATTAACTGTATGAGTTTAGCAGGTGTTGTCCTTCAAACTTGTGAAGATTAATGCATTTTACACCTTGAAATTTGGGATTACATGTTTCAGGCTCTATACTACATTGACTTCTAACTTCAAAAGCTTTCAACATACTAGTTGTCAAATTTATATTAAAATTTAAGTATGGATGGAGAATAAGATAACAGGAGTGGCAGTCTGTTTTCCAGGTGACTGCATCATATGGTCTTAAAATTCTGTATCTCATGATAGGACTGAAATACAATGTCTCCATACCAGAAATGTGGTTACATCTGTATGCAGAGATTCAGGTTCAATAACACTTATTTCTGATATAGAAGGTTCAGATATTAAAAATGCAACTGTCTCAGGGTTAGAGTTACGTTGTTACACCAATATTTCCTCACTAAGATGGAAATATTTATTGAAATCACAGTTTTTAAGTGAAACAAAGCAGTTAATCTTCATAAGCTTATAATTGTGGGAAGTGTGTCAAGTTCACTTTCTTGAAGGCATTTTAGTGGTGCTGTAAGCTACTACCTGTCATCAAGTGAGTCTACAAGCCAAATTGAATATGGTCTTAAGATTTTAAGTGAGGATAACTAATTTCTTGTCTCATCAATGATTCTCACTTCATTTTATCATAGAGTCAATGAAGAGTTAGGGTTGGAGAGAACCTTAAGATCATCTAGTTCCAACCCACCTATCATGGGCAAGGACACCTCCCACTAAACCATGTCACCCAGGCCTGTGTCCAACCTGGCCTTGAACACCGCCAGCGATGGAGCATTCACAACTTCCCTGGGCAGCCCATTCCAGTGCCTCACC
>JAOEHX010031968.1:0-11175 GCA_025448015.1 Bolborhynchus lineola
TACCTTAGTTAGTAAACTGTTCTTATCTCAACCTGTGGGAGTTGCATTCTTTTGATTCTCCATGTAGCAAACTGTGTTTCTGATTTACGGCCTAAACCTTGACACCTGCTGACAGAGTGAATCTATATATTTATGTTTTATAAGAATGTCATGCTCTTTCATGACAACACCTGCACATGCATGATCCCTAAATACTGATTGTCTTTAACTACATAAAGCTATATTAAAAACACCTCCTTTCTATGTACAAACAACCGTCCTAGGTACAGCTGTATGAATGTAATTCACGTTTGTACAAAAACGTATTACAGCACCTGGTGCAATAGTAGCAGCATCTTGTCCCTACTTTTCCCAACCAATGAAATCAGCAAGGTACTGCAAACATGAGCAGCTGACAGAATTAAGAACTGTGAACTGTGGTCTTTGTGGATCTTAACATGATGCAGGAAGATAATTCCTGATTTAATCAGAAAATAAATGCATTTTTTATTCAATAACCTACCATTTTATTAACACTTGAGAAAAATACATTAAAAGAGTATATAGAAGATTCACAAGTAATTTTTCTTTAAATATAAGAAGTGACAAATGATACTTCATGTTTCTTTTCGAAGTAAAAGTGTCAAGAAGAGGAAGACACTGTCTAACATTAAAAAAGACATTCGGACCAAGAATAATGGCATGAGTAAGCAGAAGAAAAAGATTAAAAAATAGAAAATTATTTTCTCTTTATGAGAAACAAATATTCTAAACTGATAATAAAATAAAATTCTGGGCATATTAATTTGCATATAGAAAACATGCTTTCACCAAGGTTGGGAAGGAATATACCCAATACAGAAAGCTATCAGAGTAATAATTCCTATTTTATAACTACAATTTTCTGTCAGGAAAATAAACAGAAAGCTATAAGGTATAATTTGTAACTCCAGATGGTTTTTATTTGCTCATTTGTTTAGGTTTTTTTTAACACAAACACACACACACACACACACACACACACCAAAAAAAGCCAAAACAAACCAAACAAAAAAACCCAAAAAACCAAAAAAATCAACCCGCATCAGATACAGGAAAAAGTGAAATACAACAGAACAGTCTAGATAATGAAGAATATTAGTTATGGCAATTGCATTCATTGTAAAGTTAAAAAATAAGGTAGTCATAAACAGCCAACATAGATATCAAAAAGGCTATCATATTTCACCATTTTTAGGCCTTCTGTAATGATGGTGGTAGTGTAGTTTGCAGTCCTCATGTTTTTTCAAGATTTGGTTAGTTACAGCCAAACTTAGTTCTGGTCAAAGTTGTGCTTTAAATAGAAAGTTGGATGGAAGGGACCTCTGGCAATTCTATTTTCTATGATCCTGTGACTATTAACACTGATATATTTTGATGGCTAAAATTGATACTACTTATGTAATCCATAGTATAGTATTTTTAGGTAGATAATACCTGGTTCAGCTTTCTGCAGATTTTTCAGGTACTACTGTAATGGGGGCACTGAACTGATTTATTATTAATTTATTCTTATCTTCCATAACTTAACAGTTTCTGCAAGCAAATCAGTGATGGGGTTCAGTTGAAATGATTCATTTTCTTACTCTTTGTAGTTTAATTTCAACCAATATCACAGAAAAAAATGTTCTGATCATCCACAAAATTATTATCTGTTTTTTTAACTGTGTTGGAGTGTAGGAATTTCAAATGTTCTTAAATGTTTGAAATTTTGCTTCCTAGTTAATAGCATTGTATCCCTTTTAGCTATTAATTCAGTATGTGAAACTATCACACCATGATTCTCCTCTGGTATTTTATCTATCAGGGTGAACTTGTACTGCTCGTAGTGGCTGGTATTATATAAGCTGTTTGGCCTCATGAGAGATTTGGTGATTCATTTTCTTTTCCCAACCTCTTCTCAGATTGTCAGTATTGCTTCTTAATCTAGTTCATACGGACAGTTAAAGTCTCTGTGGTTTAGCTTACTCACACAAAGATTTGTGCAGCCAGCCACATAGGAATTGAAGGAGAATTATCTTCACAGAGCTATAAATCCTCAGATGCTACCTAGTATAATGGAGACACCGAAACAACCTTTATCTACTTCACTGCTTTATAGCCACTGATACTGGAGTTACTTTTGTCGTTCTGTAACAGTCTCCCCATATCTAAGAAAGATCTAAAAATTTTCATCACAAACCAGCAATTCAAATCACCCATTACATTTGAAGAGAAAAATTAAAACTCTCTACATCTAGAGTGTACAATAGAAGACATTCTGGCCATGGCTGTGTCCACTTTAGCAAGCAGCACTATAAAATAGGTGGAGATCTGTAGGACAAAATGTTATAAGGATCTGACATCTATGTTGCATATGTATTTCGGGAAGGTTTTGCTTAAGACGGTATGCTACAGCCCCAGTGAAGGATCTTGAAAAAAATCTTTCAGATTATTCTCATCTGAAAGAAATGGAATTTGTTTTCTCAATTTTAATACGCTGTCTGAAATTTAAACTTCATCTGAAAAAAAAATCTGATTCGATTCCTTCTAAAAATCAAACTTACAAAGGAATACTGTTGATTATGTTAATACTGTTGATTATGTTATGTGGTATAGATGATCTCAAAGACATTAAAGCCAAGTTAATAATATAAGGCACAAACATTTGAAATTAAATAAAATACCTTCCACTCAGAACTTTCCACTGACAATCCTTATTATCTATTTGCACCAGACGTAAAGATGCCTGAATATGCCTAAATTAGAGGTCAGTGTATATATAAGAAAATAAGTTAAATTAATTCACATAATCATAGAATCACAGAGTAGTTTGTGTTGGAAGGGACCTTTAGAGGTCATGTAGTCCAATCCCCTGCAATGAGCAGGTACTTCTTCAACTAGATCAGGTTGCACAGAACCACATCCAACCTGATCTTGATATGTCAATGTTTATGCTTTACTTGAATCACACATATGTGACAAACACTTGGCTTTGGCTTGGTATTTGACTGCCGCATGCATGAGAATAAATCTGTGAAACACTATAGTAAGTTTAACCTGGTGTTTATTTAAAGTATCCTGTGCTGGAGATTTTAGTTTTGGGAGTTTTTATCTGAGTTTGACTTCTAGTATGAATGTTGAATTTATCCTAGAAAGGAAAGATGGGACATGATCTGAAGAAATGGACTTATGGAACCAGAAATATATCAGTGTTATGACAACCTTGATGCACCAATATGTTTCAGTGTGTCAAGGTAGTACCCAATTATTGACTTATTTAGGTAACTATAAGCATTCAATTAAAGGTCAAGAAAAAGAAAATATTTAAATAATAAGCTGTGTTTCAGAAAGATGATTGATATTTTAACTGAACAAATAATATAGTTGCATGCTTTCGAGACTAATGTAACTAATTTGATGATTGATATACAAAGAATAGAATCTCATAACCAAACATCACATTTCAGACATACAAAGGGTTAATCTTATTTTCATATTTCCTTACTCTTTAGCCTCAAAATTTTAACATATTTCCATTATATTGGGGCTGAGGAAAGATGGAAGGCACAGATATCTTTAGTGATTTATCAGTTATTTAAGAGACAGCTATTTACTTGTTCACTCTTCTACACACTAACTGACCTAATTCTGGTACAAACTAATGGTAAAGTGCTGTAAACGATGCCTCTCCAGGAAAAAAATAAAGTATAACAGCTGCATTAAATGTCTGATTATTGAGAAAGATACTCTGTGGAAGAGCATAACTGTTAATGGCGGGGATGCAGAGAGATAACTCTGGAATATTTAGTCTATAGTGAGTCCCTCAGTGTCCATGAAATTTGATAAATTGCTATATCTAAAGAAATCCTTTAGCACTTGCTCCACTATTCTTTAACATTGTGGATATCTAATATATAGTTTTTTATATATGGAAGTAATAGGAGGAAATGCAGTTTATCGTATTGTGCTCATTTCTGTTCTTGAATGTTAAGAATAACCCAACAAACTAAGCATCTCTCATTTAGGTCAGTATTTGATAACACTAGCAATTATCCTACTTTATTCCCTTGAAGCAGACCAACTAAAACCCATCTGTCCATCTTTGGATTGACATTGTGCTCATCCAGTATAATTATAATTGTAATTTAAGAACAGATTACTTAAATCACAGCCACATGTCAGACTAGAGGTATGCACTGTTTACAGAGTGTGCTGAAAGCTCTAGGTCTTTCTCCCCTTTGGTTAGCTGGGACACCATAATTACCAAAACTGAAAGAAAAGAAGCTTTTGTGATGCTATTATCAGCTTTTCTCACAGCACTTCAGGATCACATATGCCATTGGTTTGTGAGCAATGCGTTACACTATACAGTTACATCCTATCATGTAATAATATAATTCTGTAAAAATGAAATTATTAATGTCACTGTGAAAGTTGAGGAATCAGTAGTTCATGTCTGGAATTGCCAGTGTAAAATTGAAAGTTTACTACATATATTTTTCTCCTTAGCTATATCTTATCTTATATATTAGTTGTGCTGTAAAATGATATGATCAGATAAATCCCTTTATCTGATTCTACAGGAAATATATCCTGCTGTATTTTATTTTCAGTTTTTCCTTAATTTTGAAGTAAATTTGCAAAACACTTTTAAAGAACAGCTGCTTATCTGTATAAAATGCTTCACAGTGATTTCATCAGACTCCAGGCAGTGCAAATACACTTCTCTTTCAAAACTGGGGGCTCATTTGTGCTGTCATGAAGATGAATTTTGAGCTGTTAGTGAATCCATGGAATATGATTTGTACTGACTACAGGATCTTATTTATTCAAATGTTGTCAAGCATACGTCAAGTAAGGAAAGTTGAGCCTTGACTGATTGGACAGGTAAATGCTCAAGTGGGAAAACATTGAATTTTTGCTTGTATACTCATCCCTTTTATTTGCTTAATTACTTATTTAATATGGAAGCATGGAGATCATGGAAATCATATACAAGTTCACTTTCTATTCCTTGTGAAAGGAGAGCAGTGTCAGCATAATTTCATGGACAGCGATAAAAGTTCTCAAATTTCAGGAAAGGAGAAAACTGATATTGTTGGAATGTGCCTTATTTGATGAATTAAACTGTGGCAATGGGAAGCTAAGGAGGCAGCTTCTGTGAGGGGAGACCAAGGTTACCCTGTGCCACACACAGCTGGTTCCAGCTGCTTCCAAAGGATCCACAGCATGGCACAGTTGACCCCCTCAGACAGAATTCTGCCTCTGGATAAACATGTTTGAAACACCAGAAAACACTAAGGAGTAAGGAAAATCATCATAAGAAGTAACCCTGTAAACATATTGGTCAGAGAATAAGGAGAGGGAGGAGATGCTCCTGGTGCTGGAGCAGTTATTCCCCTACAACCTGTGAAGAGAACAAGATATCCATGCTGTAGGCCACGAAGGATTCTAAGCCACAGCAAGTGCATATTTCCTGAAGGAACTGAAGTGTATGGAGACTCTACGCTGGAACAGGTGGAAAGGGTGAAGAGGAAGGAGCAACAGACAGGCACTGTTATGGACCATGAATCTCATTACCCTTTTTCCTCCTGCACTGCTTAGAAAGGAGAGAAAGGGGGTGGAAGTGAAAGAGTGGAGTTGAGCATGTGTCGTGGTTTAAGCCTTAAAACATGCAGTTTGCTCACTTCCCATTCCTTCTTCCCCCCAACTCCAAGGTTGGGGGGGGAGGGGGAGGGGGGAATGGGAGAAGAATTGAAAGAATGTAACTCCCATGGGTTGAGACAAGAATAGTCCAGTAAGTAAGGTATCACACAAATCACTACTGCTACCACCAATAATAATAATAATAATGACCAGGGAAATACAAGGGAGAGGATACAACTGCTCACCATCCGATGACCTAGTTGTGAACTGCCCTCTTCAGGGTTCCTGCCCCCAGTTTTTACCTCTTGGGCATGACGTGTTGTGGTATGGAATACCAATTTGGTCAATTTGAATCAGGTGTGCTGTCTCTGCTTCCTCCCAGCTTCTCCTCCTCCATGGCAGAGCATGAGACTCAGAAAGTCCTTGGCCAGACCAAAACGTTCTAAGCAGTAACTGGAAACATTTGGTGTCTTCACCACCGTTCCCAGGTTGAAAGTCAAAAACACAGCACTGCACCAGCTACCAAAAAAGAGAAAAATGACTGCTACTGCTGAACCCAGGACAGCTTGGGAAGGTGTTTTAATTTTGTCTTTTTTTCCACCCATCCTTCTCTATTTTAGTTGTCAGTAAAGTAAATTAATTTTCCCCAAGTAGAGTCTGTTTTGCCTATGACAGTAATTGATAAGTGCTTTTCTTACTTTTTTCCTCACAACATTCTTTATTACATTTTTTCTCTCCATCCTATTGAGGAGGGGGAATAAGAGAGTGGTTGTATGCGCATCTAGCAGCCTGCCAAGATCAACCAACCACAGGGACTTTAATTCAAGTTGGACTAAGATAAAATATTGTTTATTTGTTTAAGATAGTGAAAATTAGTGTAAGTGTGAATGTAATTAATGTAAAATGAAATCTGTAGAAGACTGTAAAAGTTTCAGAGCATTTTCTTGCCTATTAGAGATCAGTAAACTTTTATCATTCTTATCCTATAGGCAAAAACTGAAACAAATATTCAATTTAATTCCCTGGTATCTGATTTTTATTTCATTTTAGTAATACCATGTTAGTAGCAGTGAATACTTAGTACAGACACTGTCTTTTTTATGTAGAGGTAGCTAAGAGATATTTTCCATTTTTTCCATTTTTTGCACTTGTGCTCAGGTAAAAAATAGCTATTCATAGAAGAGTTTTACCTTATAAACTTCATCTGAAATGCAAATATTTTAGCCTGACCCATTTCTATGTAAATCTCAACTTTAATCAGTATCTAATTAGATTTCAAGTTTCATTGTATAAACAAAGGAAGTAGTTCAAAGGAAGAAAAATACCCACTTGGGAAAAAAAAATCTATAGTTATTAGAGTGATTTTTTATTTTTTTTTATTTTTTTTTTTTAAGGCAAAGAGTTATAATGTAGTCCTACTTGACAAAGAATTTAAATTAGAAGATTTGGAGGGAAGAAGCAGAAATCTGGAAACAAGAATGAGGAGAGACAAGAAGGTATACGGGACATATTTTAATAAAAGACATGAGGAAGATAAAAGCATTGAAAGAATATGAACAAACAAGAAAATGGGACATATTTGTGCCAATATTAGTTTTGTTAGTATAGTACCATGATCTCCAAAGAATTTTAATTAAAGGTGACGAATTTGAAAGAGGAAATACATTCTTAGGCAGAGTTAGACATTCTGTAACTGGGAGAATCTGAGCCTGAAGTTAATGTTAGAATTTGCCAAAATTCTAAACCATATAATACTTCTGATATCAAATATGATTTATCAAAACAAAGAATTTGACTTAAAGTAGTTCTTGAATATAATTTGTATAAAAAAGGTATAAGTGTGCAAAATGGACTATAAAGACAAAAGTTTAGCTAATATTAAATTATGACAACTTTCTTCTTCAACACTTTTTTTGGGTTATGGGTTTATGTGGTTTTTTTCTATTCATTGATCAAAATTATGACATTTAAAAAAAAATTGGTTGATTATTCAAATTCAATTCCTAATATATGCATTTTTCATTAATATAATCAGAGCATCTTAGTGCTGCTTTGCTGTAGTTTTTGTCTTGCTTTATGTATTTACACTTTCACACTTTTATTTTACAGGCATTAGACAATGTGTCGGTTTGACTAGGGCCTAACAGTTTTTTTAAACTCAATGCTACTAAGTTATTGGTTAAAATAAATAGGAAGGAGTAGAAAATAAAAAGTAAAATTAAAACCAACCAACTAAACAAACAAACAAAAGCAAAAACAAGACAAGCAAACAAACAAGACAAAACCCAAAGTGAACCAAAAAAACAAAGCCAAAACCAAAGCAGAAAAAAAAGTAGATGCAGACACATAATCCCCATAAACATTCTCTTTCTCTTGTATTGTGAGAAACTGAGAGCATGCGATTACTTGTTCTACATTAAAGAAATATCATAATAATATATTATTGAACAAGCATTATTATAAGAGATCAGTGTGTATTAATTTCATATGGTTTAAATAGTTAGATTTTATAATTTCATGAATATATTTATTTTAAATTATATTAACATTGCAAAGTTAGCTTTATAGCCTGTCAGGTTTTCTTAACTAAATTTTGATTAGAACTTCAAAGTTGAAATGTAGAAGGAAATTGTGAGTTATGAAAAGCAGTATTCACTCAATTCAGGTTATTCTGTTGTGTCTATGCTGTGGTTCCCATACACCTCTCTGAGTACTTTCTCCAAGTGTAAAACTTAATTCCTTTCAGTTAGGACGTCTAGACATGCACCATAGGAAATGCTCTGGACAAGAGCATGGCTGCAAGACCAAAGGAGTCCCTGGTGAGCTGTGAAAGCTCTGTGATCTGGTTGACAAGTCACAGAGTACAGAGAACCATCAGAGAAACAGTGCTTTTCTTGATTCTTGTTTGCTCCTAGAAAAGGAAAAATTAGGTATTTTACCTACCCTAAACAATCAGTAGTTTTTTATCTGTCTACCCTGTACAGCTGTGTCCACTTCTGATACCTTGTTTTTACATTATTTAACTCTACATGTACCTTCTGCTTCCTGCATAAGGCTGTCTTTGTACTATCATGGCTGAATGTATTATGCAGCATACATGTTATGCTGTGTTACTGATAGAAATATACACCCTGAAGCAAGCAATGTCTGTTTGTCCTTATTCTGTCTCTGGTTAAAATAACAGCAAAGAATTGCCTCTGCTTTCAGTAATCTAGAGACATTTGCTAAAATGCAGCTAAATCTTAAATTGTTGTTACTGTCTCATACCAACTTTGTAGCTCTTTTCAGGTCTCAGTAAAGACTGAAGAAGGTAGGTTAAGCCTACCTTAATGACCTTCACTAGTTCAGAAATAAATCTTGAACCTTTTTCATCCTCTTCATAGTTTAGGTATGCAGTGTTATCATAACACAAGATTCATCCTAACTTCTTAGCCTTATCTATTAGTAACTTGCAAAACAATCAGTATTTAACAAATTGTTTTTGTGAAGACTAAGTACACGAATAAGGAGCTTCTGCTATAAAACTACTGAATAACAGTAAGAATGATGGTTACTGTCCCATAGAACTTCTTATATTACCACTCTAGAATTTTGTAAAAATATTCATTCATGTGATACATTATGTCTTATATTTGTGGAAGATATCTGCTTCCATTTGGTTATTGTCAGCCTACTATTTTCTAAAATCAACTTTCTAGTATCCTATAAAAAACTACCAGAATCTAGGCAAACCCCTAAGAAATTTCTGAAGTGTTTATCTGAGTTTAATTTAATGCAAATTTCATAGTCTAAAGTTTAGATACACTACTTAGACTGGTGTCTGAAGACACTACAACTATCCATTATCCTTATTTTAGGATGTGATGAAGGTATTTTACTAATTCAGCTATGCTGCACTACCACAATTCAGGAAATGTTTCCACAGGGTGTTTTGCTGCGCAGGATTCCAAGGAAAGTAATCTTTATCTGGTCAATAGCAACAGCAGGTAACAGCTTCAAACTTTCTTGATAGGAAGTATATGTTTCTACTGAAAAGCAAATATCTTCACTAATATTTTTCAGGATATGTGGGTCAGAATGAAGGATCTATGAACAATTTTCAACATGTGAATGGTTGTACTTTAGAGATGTTAGAAGCCCCAGACTTAGAAGCTGACTTAAAATGAGTTAGCTAAAGGAAGGAGATCTTAGAATTTATCATGAACGCAACCTTCATCACTATGAGTCTAGATAAGGACTCGTCTGTTTAGTAGAAAGGATAAATTGCACTTTATATGAGGCTGTCCTTTCCAATCTACCTTAAATATTCCTTGGATTTGCTACACTGATATCGACAAATCTGGGCTTATTTAGTTTGGAAGCGTTATACAGAACTGTTGCAAAATGCTTGTTTTTGTAGAATTTCCAAGAGAGTTTTTCTCTCATTGTATTTCCAAAACTTTTGAGAGTCAGTGAAAAGAACAACGGATAAAAGTAGAAGGAGTGAACAGTGACACGCATTTCATAGGTTGAACTCTACTTGAAAGCACCATTCAGATAAGTAAGACTCTGCCTACATCTGCATAGCTCTAGAGTTAGCTTACCAGCTGTGTTCTGGTATGTGCTGAGAAAACAAATGATGCACAGACAATTGTTATAGAGTTGTCTTACTCCAGGGCTGTGGGCTGCATTAGCCCTCTCCTAGTGGTTTAGGTAGGTACTCACACAAAATAAACAAAACTCAGTCTAATGGCTAACACTTTAAAATTCTTGTAACACGTGTGAGGTGGAGAGCAGAAACTGTTAATGATCCAGGCAACAACCACTAACTACGTCTGTAACTATGGAGAAAGTAAAAATAATTGGTAAGGGAAGATGTGACAAACAAGGCCATTCGTGACTTATCCAACCATCTAAGCTAGAAAGAAATAAATAGTGAAAAAATATCTCCTTGTGGAGTGCACCGTATGCATGGATTTCTGGCACAGCATATAAATGGAATTATTCCATATAAACTGGACACCACCAACCAGGATCCAGAACGTCAAGTAGTCCATCTAAACTGGACTGCCGGCACAAGGACAGGAGCCTAGACTAGAGTGAGTCTGAAGTGTCTGAGTACTGCAAAAGAGAAATCACAGAAAAGAAACTTTAGTGTAAAAACCTCAGAAAAAATTGCTATCCACCATTACTTGCCAACCTAATAACTGAATTTTATGTCTTGTTATTCCTGTCACATTTGATAATGAAATTTAATGTCAGTCAGTAATAAAAGTAATGAGCAAAACCTTTTAATTCTCCCATGACTCATCCATTGTCAGAAAAAAACATTCCTGCCCTGGGTTCAGCAGTAGCATTCATTTTTCTCCTTCTTAGTAGCTGGTGCAGTGTCATGTTTTTCACTTTCAGCCTGGGAACAGCACTGATAACACCAATGTTTTTAGTTGTTGCTAAGTAATGTTTACTCTGACCGAGGACTTTCTGAGTCTCATGCTGTGCCAGGGAGGAGGGGAAGCCGGGAGGAAGCAGAGACAGGACACCTGACCCAAA
>JAOEHX010031973.1:0-25298 GCA_025448015.1 Bolborhynchus lineola
CACCACCCTTCCGGGTTTCTGCTCTCCGTTTCTGCATCCTGGGCATGACGTGCTGTGGTATGGAATACCTCTTTGGTTAGTTTGGGTCAGGTGTCCTGTCTCTGCTTTCTCCCGGCTTCTCCTCCTCCCTGGCAGAACATGAGGCTCCGAAAGTCCTTGGCCAGACCAAACATCACTAAGCCATAACTAAAAATATTGGTGTTATCAACGCTGTTCCCAGGCCGAAAGTGGAAAACACAGCACTGCACCAGCTACCGAGAAGGAGAAAAATGACTGCTACTGCTGAACCCATGACACAGTTCTTTATCCACTGAGTGGTCCATCTATCAAATTGATGTCTCTCCAACTTGGAAGAGTCAACTGTTTCAAAAGCTTTGTTTGAATGGCCAAAATCCCTAAGTAATGCAGATTTCTTGGTATGACTTCATTGTCCTTCTCATTTTTGCTACTCCATCCATTGCTTTCTCATATAAAGTTTTCATTGAACAGTTGTACCTTTAGAACTTGCGAGATACCTCTGCTTGAAACACATTATGATATAAAATAGGGATTGAAACAGTTACTTTTTTGTTCCCATGGAACCCAGTCAGTGCTAAAGGAGTGAGATGATGGTTCCGTGATTAATTTGTCTTTATTTTTCGTAGTAAACTCCTAATTGAAAGTAATCTGGAGGTCACTACCTTTTGGCAAAGAAGCATAAAGCAGAAAATTCTCTTGTATACACACGTTTATGCATGCACTATTAGAGTGTTGTACAGATTTCCATGGTAATTTTTAGCCAGAATTTTCAGAGTTTTAAAATTTTAGATTATTTTGTAAACAAAACCTACATGCTATCAAATAAATGAGGATTTTCCAAAGTAACACAACATTTTGTCTGGTAGGCTTATGAAAATGGAAACTTGTTCCAGGCTTATGTTAATGGGAACAATATCATTAAAAATTAATGAACCTATTCTTTTTTTATTAGTTCAACATGGTATATTTTTAGTTTCCTGTATTTCTTTTAAATACTTCAGTGTTTCTTGCTGCGGGAAATGTCAACAGCACACTAATTAATTGTTCTACTGGGTAAAGAAGGGTAGGCTTTTTATATATGAGCAGCACCAAACTGCTACTATATATATTTACAGAAAATCAATGGGAAGAATTTAGCTAGAACCTTGTCACTTCCCAAACTTAGTCAAATTTAATTTTCACTAGTCAAAATGCCAACTTGATGAATATATCTAAGCCTAGGTATGTCAGACCACAGAGTTAATTATACTAATGTAAATCACAGAGTAAAAATTCCGTTAATTATATAAAATACCTAATAAAATAAGTTTGACAGACTTTTTCTGTTGTTTTGGTTTGGTTTTGGTTTTTTTGGGGAGATTGTTGTTTGGTTTTAGTAGTAGTCTGTATAATTTGGCTTTTTTTGAAAAGGTGATGACTTCCAATAACTCTTTGCTTTTCAAATAATACTTACCTTTCAGTGTTCTCACAGTGCACTGGAGAAGCTCAACTTAAGTATTTTTCTGTTCTGTGTCATCATCTCCTTTTCAGTAAGTGAAATCTTAATGCCCTTCCAGATATTTCTGTGGAAGGCACGCTCTTACTGTGACTGTTAGGGTTTGTGCATTAGTAGCTTAAATTAATTGTTAATGTGGTTTTATTTTGTTTTTATTTGTTTTCCTCAAGAACTTGTGCAGTATATAGAAAACATACATTTTGTCACTGAAAGCCTTTTAGTTCACAGTGCAGTACATTTCCTCCTCACATGCATCTTTCCATTTCTGAAGACCAAGAAGTTTTGTCCTAGGAGATGAGTGCCCCAGGTTCAGCACCCAAAACTAGCAGCGAGGCAGGAGCTCACTGCAGCTGACACAACCATCCATGTTGCCCTGTCACAAGCAACAGTGGTTTGGCCAGCACAGCTTCTGATTTTCTCTCATCTCCTTTATGACCAGAGATATCCTGGTGGGATGGGACATGGGCCTCTCTCCTCCCAAAGCAGGACTAGCTCTGGTATCAGACTGGGCTACCCAGGGTTTTGACCAGCTGAAGCTTGAAACCTTCCAATAATGGAGGTAGCACAGCCTCTTGGGGTGACCTGTTCCATTGCCTCACTCGCTGTCCTGGATTCAGTAGCAGCAGTTATTTTTCTCCTTAGTAGCTGGTGCAATGCTCTGTTTTTGACTTTCAGCTTGGGAACAGTGCTGATAACACCGATGGTTTTAGCTGCTGCTCAGTAGTGTTTACTCTGACCAAGGACTTTCTGAGCCTCATGCTCTGCCAGGGAGGAGGGGAAGCCAGGAGGAAGCAGAGACAGGACACCTGACCCAAACTGACCAAAGAGGTATTCCATACCACAGCACGTCGTGCCCACTATATAAACTGGGGGCAGTTACCCGGAAGCGTGAGATCACTGCTGGGGTCAGGCTGGGTATCGGTCAGTGGATGGTGAGAGAGTGGGGGTAGGAAGCGGGTGGAGTGAGAGAACAGCTGTGTGGTTCTGAGTTACTGGCTGACTGAGCTTAAACCACGACACTCGTATCACAAGGAAACGGTTTCTTCCCTGTGTTGGGGTCCAGAGCTGGATGCAGCATCTTGGTGTGGTCTGATGTGTGCCATACAGAGGGGGACAATCCATTGTCTTGTTTTCCAGGCTATGCCCCTGTTCATACCTCTCAGGAGCTGCAGGCTGCCTTTACTACCAAGGCAAAGTGCGCACCATCACCTCCTCCAGGTCATTGCTAAAGAAGTTAAAAGTGGACAGGTCTCAGGACAGGCTGCTGCAGTTCTCCACATGGTGGTGGACCTTGAGTAGGCTACAGTGCACTCTGAGCCTGACCATCCAACCATCTTCTTACCCTTTTAGTTATGCACCAGTCTTCTCTCTTTCCCTGCCCTCTCTTTGGATATTGTGTATGTTGTTAATAGTAATTATAGTTATACTGCTTTCCCCTCCACGCATGTTTTTTTTCCAATAGAAACCCTCTACACACAAGGAAGACAGAATGGAAGTGACATAGTAACCCAGCAAGATTTACTCCAAAAGGTTTTCCATAATGTGACTCCCATGCTTGCCTTTCTCAAAACATGAACTGTTAGTTGCTGTAAAGTAGGATAATTAAATTCTTTCTGGATAGGACGGGTGACAGTGGAGTCTAACAGCCTTTATCTCCACAGTGTATGCTTTTGAGTAGATACCAGACAAGCTTTACTGAATTGTTACTTGGCTTTCTATTGGATTCCCGTGTTTTGTGCTGAGAGGATGAAGAAAGCTGTGAAAGGCTCTAAGGTGACATGAACCTACACAGGAACTTGAGAGAAATGTTGTAATTTCTGGTTTTTGGCAGTACAGACTATAATGAGAGTTGTGTGCTACTGACACAGTGCCTTTGCAAAGGTGAAGAAAGGATGGATTTGGTCCTGTTTCTCTCTTTAATGCCTATGATAGTTATAGCATTGGTAGAAAAAAATAATAATGGTTGTGCTCTCATTTCATTATTTCAGTTTCTCATTTCTTGAGGAAATGATTGAATATAAAAACCCTCTTATTCCGTTACAAGAAGTAGTGGCAATAATTTTCTCTACTGTAGAAGTCAGAAAATTTTTATTATGAAAACAAAGAGAAAAAGGACCCCTATTTTTTATACAGTGATAAATGTTGACTAAGGGCTAGATTTATATCAGGTCAAATAGTTCTGTAAATACATTAGCTATTAGGATATATGCAGGGAAATGGACTTGCTCAGTTCAGAAGGAGTAGAGACTTCAGGAGGAACTACCAGCAGCCTGGCAGTGCTTAAGTAAGTTATGAAGAAGACAGAACTGAGCCTTTTATTGATGCATGTAAGTGGAGAATGAGAGATTGTAGTAATAAATAGAAGATGCAGAGGTTCAGACTGCATATAAGGAAAGAAAGTTTTATTACGAAGATAATTAAACAGTGGAGCTGGTTGCCCTGAGGCTGTTCAGTTTCCATCCTTTGATGTGTTCAAGACTAAACTGGAGAAGCCCTGAGGAGACTCTGACCTTACCTTAACCAGTAGGTTGAACTAGAGGCTTCTGTACATCCCTTACAACCTGAAATACTTTCTGATTGGGATAAGAGTGTTCTTACATGAGAATCGAAAAGCCTGACTACAAACTGCATGGGCATTTGGCCTGAATGAGGTCTGCAGTCTATACCCTTTGAAAAGGACAGGTCCTCCAAGGTTTTTTGTCATCTTTTTCTCCATGTTTAGTAGATGCTGTTTTCTACCAAACTGGGTGTAATTGGTTTCTGATTTTTAATGCATTAAAAAAAAAAAATGAACCTCAGGGTCAGATTTGATTCTGCCTCACCGAAGAGTCATGTTAGTTCAGCTGAAACCCATCTGGTGCCAGAGATTAAAACTGGGGTTTATCATGGTTTTATCCATGAGTTCCCAAAGAAGTTAGACCTGAATATGATTACTGGGCAGTGAAGTGAGGAAGTGTCTTGGTGGGCAGAGCAAGACAGCAGTATCATGTTTGGCCTTTACTGAAAATGTAGTGAGAAAAACTTGCTATTTGGGTGTTTTAGTGTGGCTGAGAAGCTCAGGTTAGGAGGGCACATAGGACAGACTGAGCAGGAAAAAGAGAGATGATGGGTCATTTGAGGGTTGGAAGCTCTGAGGGTAGTGCTCAGGGGCTGGGGGGGACGTAGGTAGAAGAGGACACCTGGAAGGAGTGGCTCTGGAAAGGATGGATTGAGGAAATGGAAGGCAGAGGCACTGAGGAAGGAAAGGGCTCTGAACCACAGACTTGGGCCACTGGGTACGCATTTCCTCAGCATCTCTGAAGAGGGTGTGATGTGTAAGCAGGAAATGCTGCTCCTCCTTCCCCACATTTTGCCCCTTTAAAAAAAGAATATATATATTATTTGTTTTTACTTGAGATAGTTTAGATAGCAGGGTGCAAGCCTTAAAGACAGGAAGTCCTGCAACATTAAGTAACTTAACACCAACAACTTCAAACAAGCTTTACAGCTAAGTATATTAGGATTTAATTGAACTGAGTGAATTTGTGGAAGCGAATTATGCTGAGACCTGTGGCTGCTCAATGTTGACACTGATTTACTTTCACAGACTTTAAATTGTTACATAATGGTTAGTCTCAGTGTATAATATATAGCAAACTATTATAAGAGATAATATTATAAAGGATATTATTATGAGGGATAATTCTGTATTGAATACTGCAGCAGTTCGTTTGCTTCTCAGCTGGTATAAATTGCTGTAAATTCAGAATTAATTTTGCATGCTTTTTTCCCATTGGTTTTATACTGAGTGCATCTCTTTCTTCATATTAACCATATCACAAGTTGCTTTCTCACTTCTTTCTCAGGCTTCCGTTGTTGTTAATTTTAAGTACAGCTCTGAGCTCAATCACTCCTGCCAGTCTTTCTGTTTAATTTTTCCCTTTTTATTATTCTTCCCCATGTCCAGAGCTATGATGGTAGAAAGAATTTGGGTAAGTTTGTAGTCATCCAGAAAAAAGAATTTGACAGCAGAAAACAGACCTCATTGTGAAATTTATGATTCTTAGGACTTGTATTGTAAAGTTATCATGGATTTGTTTTTATTATTACTATTATTAATGATACATTCTTCTACTGATTTTCTGCTATAAGACAGGCTTCTTCAGCTCTTTTTGTATCAACTTCTCATGCTACATTCCATGTTGCAAGAGCCACTTTCTTCTTCTTTACAGCTAATGATACCTGCTTTGGTTCAGATACTTAAAGAAAATAGTCTTTTGCGTCAGTGGTGCCCATTAATTTGATTCCAAAATTACATACCTCTTCAAAATAAAGCATAACTTACCCACTTAATGCACATGCTTAGTGAATTATAGTACTTCTATCTTGATTTGAGGGAATAATCCTGTAATTTGACATTTTACAAATTTGGGTCCTTGAAACACTTCTGTCTTGCAGAGCTGGAGGTTTATAGATTGAAGGAATTAGAGATGGTGGGTAAAGAATATTTTGGGAGAAATGGCATGATTGGGACCCAGTGTTAACCCTGTTTAGGTAAGGACACTTGGCCTGAATTATGGTTTCCTTGTTTGTGCTGCAACCAGTCTGTGTCCTCAGTCTGATTTTTTTCGGGCAATGTCTTCACCCTGCTGACTTTTGAATACCCCCCTGAATTGAGTGGGGTCAGGATCTTCAAGGAGGGCCTTCTCAGTTGTGTCATTGCAGGTGATCAGCAGCACTTTATTTGACAGGGAGCCAAATGTGCAAGCAGTTAATAGTGAAATAGGTTTGCATTTGCTGTGCTCTTGAAACACCGCACTGCTTTAAATTGATGCTAGATCTGAGAAATTTTAGCTTTCCCATAACGTGAATCATTTCAAAACAGGGAATGAGGTCTTTGCAACCTGGTTAGGAACATTATGGTGCTGTCTTCATACTATTGTTTTGATTTTACTAGTACATAGGTTTTTCTCTGGCTTATGGATGGGCACGTTTCCTCTGAACTATGTCAAAGCTTACTCCGTGGTTTCTAGTTAAAAGACTACCAGCTGCCTGTTCAGATATTTTTTTTTTCCCATAGCTATGTGAGTTGCTTTGAGGAAAATATAAATGAGCTTTGAATAAATTGGAACTATCACTCTGGCTTAAGGAAATACGGAAACATAGCTCGTAATTATAAAGTGTTTGCAGGTCGTGGAGGAGCTTGTTCCTGATCATCAAGTGTTCTTGCCCAACATAGATACAAATGTCTCATTACTCCCTAAGTAATATGGAAATTAATTTTTAAAACATTGCAACACTGAGAATTCCTATTTCCTCTGATTATTGATATATTCCAGCTCTGCATCTTATGTATCTTTTTTAAAATGTTAATTCCTTCTCTAGAAAATCTTGCTTTGTGGCAGTGGGTTTTGTGTTATAACAGTTGTCCTGCTAGTGGCTTGGTGTGTCCTCTACCAGCCTCTCACCTTTCTGTCTTCCGCTTTCCAAAGAAACCAGTGAACTTGCTTTTATTATTAATTTTGAACTTTTCCATTATTTTTGATGGGATGCGGTGTAGCATCAAGAAAAAAAGTTTCTAAATTACCACTGATGAGAAGAAAAATTGCTAATTCTAAGAAGGAACTGCTCTAAGACATTTCTATAGGTGCTTCAGTGTCACACAGATAAAGCTGGCACTGACAGAGACTTTCTGGTCAAGCTACAATAGTTTCCATGATTGCAGCTGTCCTGGAAATAGGCGTTTAGTCTGTGTAAATGCAGTTATGGATTCTTCGGATTCTGAAGGCAGGTCAATGGATGGAGGAAAATAATTGCATAATATGACTCTTGCTTTTTATTATTTTTTAATTATCTGCATTTGTGGGGTTGGGATTTGTCACATTAACTGCTTCATGCAGCAGTAAACACGGCTTTAATTGATATTCACAAAGTATATCCAAATATTTTGAAAATTGCTAAGCATTCTTTCATTAAGAGTTACTGAGGTTTATTTTTAAACTAACTAAAACTTAAAACAACTTTACCAATTGCTTTCTGGAATTTGCTTTTTGAATTTTTATCTTTAAGACTAAGATTGGATTTTCAGTCTTCTGAACTTGATCCTAATGAAGAAGGGAGATTATTTTTCCCCTCTTGCAGAAAGTAAATGCCTACTTTCTACTTTTTTTTTTTTCTTTTTTTGGATGCTTATTCACAGAAGGCCTTGTGCTGAATTTGTAGTAATAGTTCTCATCTGATGAAGCTTTCCGAATGCTATTTTATAGCTGTGTAATAGTAATGACATGATGCTTCTAGGTTTGAGTCCCAGCTCATTAAGTGGATGCCTTGGAATTCTAGCTGGGCTATTAATTTTTCATGTATTTGTACAGTAATAAATGATTAATGTGTGCTCCTGCACTAGAGTCACAAGATTTTGAAATAGGGAATAACAGATGACACAGCATGCTTTCAACTATGAAAATGTTTCTCAAGGGATCACTGAAACCTGAAAAAGAGTGAGCAGACCAAAACTGAAGTGTTAAAGAAAATGCTCTAGGTTCTTGTCATTTGAAAACAGATAGCAAATATTTTAACTTCCCAAGAACATTATTATCACCTACAGATGCACAAAAGCCTAGGTATTTAATGTTATGTCAGATAAGATACTTAAAAAACCTTAAGAAAAATATAAAGGAGGTTATTTTTTTATTTACTTCATCTTTGCATTCAAATGAGCGTCAATGATTATTTATTCAGTTGATATCAGGGGAGTTACTTTACTAGTAGTTCCCTGCTGGGAGTTATTTTAGCAGTAGTTCTTTGCTCCCATCACCTTTGTGGAGATGCCCTAAGGCCTGTACCAGTTCAGGTGGTGCAGAGAAGCAACAGTAAGAGCTGTGTCTGATCTACCTCTGCCCGGCTTGGACACTCCTGAGGCCTGGACTAGGAAATACAGACACATACAGGGCCAGGAGCCAAAGGCTGCAAATAAAAGAGATAGTAAAGGGCCAGGATGCGCGAGGAGATGGTTTGTGCCCTTGTGCCATTTTCTACTGCTGATGGAAGTTTAAAGTCATTAAGTTCAGAGGTATGTGAAGTGAATGGCTAATGCAAAGGGTGCAGTATAAAGCAAGAACAGCTCTGTTTAAAAAATCCATTACAATAAATGGCCTTTCCCATTCTTAGTCCTTCACTGTTGTTTAAGATGCTTATGTTTTTACAAATCACAGCATGAGTTTTTACAAGCTGTGAGGTCTTTCTGCACTGTACCTCCTGTGAAAGACTTGTTAGATGATAGTACCTGAAGTACCATTGACACTAGGTAATACCAGCCCTCAAATTGATCCTTGCACTTTGTTGGAAGTAAATCAACTCCTGATTTAGAGACTGTTTTTATTAACAACTGTTTATTTGGTTGCTTTATTTTTGTGGACAGTATGTGCTCTGTTTTTTCCATGTTTGCTTGTAGAACATTTTCACTTTTTCTGGTTTCCTTGGGTCTAATTTAACAAACTATGGACTCCTGCTTAAAAACTTAGAAATGCTTATGCACACTTCGAACAATACTGTTCCTGACTGGTCTCCTGACTTTCTTATCACTTAAGAGGTTCTCTGAGACATCTCACAGTGTTGGTTAAACTAAGTAGCTTCCTCAGCAACTTGCTTCTTGTGGAGTGCTGCCTTGTAGAGAGGAGCCTCTTTGAAGTTTTATTTGCTTGTTAGAACAAAGTGAGCAACTCAGTAGCATGCTACCTCCTAAAACTGAGTTATGAAGATAACATAAGAGGCTCACAACCTTGCTTTCTTTCATCAAGACTTCCTTCTTCTGAAAGGCTCTCTGGAGATGCAGTTTCCCTCTTCTGCTCGGGTGTAATTCCTTCCCTGCTTCTGTCTTCAGTGCACTTTCTGAGAGCCCCTGAATTGTAGCTGTATCAAGAGTAGTTTCAGGCACACAGATGCACACAGATTTGTTTTATACTACTTTTGTACTTAATATGTCTACTCTAATTATATACCAAACTTGTATCTGTTATCTTCTTATATTTCATAGGGCTGAACTTCAGAATCACAGCATGGTTAAGGTTGGAAAGGACCTCTGGAGGTCAAGATGACCAACCCCTGTTCAGGCTGGGCCACCGAGGTCTGGTTGCCCAGGGCTGCTTTCAGTCAGGTTTCGAGTATCTGCAGAGATGCAGATTCCATCATCTCTGCATGTGAATGAAATCTAATTTGTTCTTTTAGGATACTTCAGAACTGAATTAGTGTGAAGTAATGGCAAAATGTCACCAAATTTGTAATTACTTCTTTGCAGAAATGAGGGATTGTGAAATTAATGTCAAAGGTAGGATTTTTGCCAAACAATCCCTCTGCACTGCTCACATTTCTTTATGGGAAAATAGCTAGTGCCCCAAAATGTGATGAAAATATATTATCAATGTGTAAAATACCACAAAATGGAATTGGGTAAAAATTTTAATGTGCAGGATTTATTCTTTCATATTCAGACCCTTGCCTTTTATAGGCAGAATAAAAATAGAGATTTACTAATCATAAGAAGTTCAGCCTTTTTGAGGATTCTTTGAGGTTTAAGCTCCAAGATATTAATCAGATGTTGCCTCAGTGATATGCAAGTATATATTGACTGAATGTTTTGCTGGAATTACCTAGAAAATGAAAGTTCACTAAGTGAACACTCCAGTGTAAAGAATACCATTGCAAAAAGTTCTAGAGAAAGTCAAGGACCTGACTTTTCCTGGAAAATAATGTGGTGTTTCTGGCAGTGGAAAATTTCCTACCAAGCCTTTAATTTGACCTATTGGTATATAAGCTTAGCCTGTTTGAGACAGGTGATGAAGTCTGCCATTTTATTTCAGCTGGGAGAAGAAAAAGGCAATGCAGCAGAGCTCGAGGAACCATCTTCTGGTGCATTGTGCATGGTCATTGTTTTTCAATCAGCTTTTTAGCTGCATTGTGTGCCCCTGCTTCTTCTTCAGTGTGCTGGAGAAAAGCTGGGTGTGCTGTGTGCAAGGAACGTAGCAGCTTTTGTTGGGCTTTTGTTAATGCTTTGAGTTTTTTTTCAGTTGCAGTCTGAGTGAATACAAGCTTCTGGTACAAGTTTTTGGTAAGAATAGCAATCTGATGAAGGCTACAGTATATATTCTTTTCTGTCTGACAACTAGCGCAAGAATCAGAAGCAAGGTGTTGGTATTGGTATGTCAGCTTAATACTCAGGTGGGATGTGTGTAGAGTCTGCAAGAACTGGCTGCTGGGCACAACATATCTGCTGATATTACTATAGATGCCATTTTGTGCTATTGCTTAACAGGATTTTTCATGGAGATGGCTATATCTGCGAAAGAGAATGAAAATGCTAACAGTCAGTGAGGGTTATTTATTGCTTTTTGTGTAGAGGTAGTATTGGATGCTATATGATTAGCCAATTTCAAAACTAAGTGGATAGCTCCAAGAAGAAATTAGGTGGTGCACACATCAAGAAAATAGTTGTTAATCTCTCACTGTAGATAAGCTTTAAACAGCCACTGCTCTTAATTTGCTCATTATATCTTAGCGCTAGACAAATGTATTTGCTATTTCTCCATTATTATGTGATTATACAAAAAGCTGTCTGGATTTTATAGCCTCTGACTTTGCTGCCAGCTCTCTTTTAATTAGTTCTGACATCTCTGTCATACACTGGTTGAGTAGAGGTTGCTCAAGAAGTCGGTATTATAGTGTTTCAGGAATATTGCTTGCTGCCCTCTCCTGCTATCCCCTACAGATGATAGTAAGCTGTGAGAAGTTTTCAGGGTTATTTTTCCTGAGGCAGAGCTTTTCCTATAATAATGCTGTATTTATACTCTAACAAAGTTAGAACTTTAGTGTTAGTTTTGCCTGTTAACCTCTGTGGATAGGGCTTATATCTGTGTGATAAATTAACTCCCAGAGCTAATTAAACCTCATGAAACATGTTTCTCAAGTCTGGTAAAACTACTGCAAGTGAAGATGGAATTACATCAGCTGAGTGGCTCAGTTGAAACGTGAAGCATCCAGTGTCTTTGAGCATGCTGCCATTTGTGGCTTGGGAGCAGATTTATTCCTATTTTTCAAAAAAGGAGCTGTAAGAAAACAGTATGCATTTGGTGAGTAATGCTTGCTTCTTGAGGTGGTGGGGTGGCAGTGGATGATGACAAAGATTATTCAAGTGTGGGTCAAAGTCAGTGTCTGAGATCTTCTAGAGGTTTGGAAAACAGCTCTATCAGAAGATTCTCTTCCTATTTGACTCCTGTGCCTTTCCCTTTCAAAACAAGACAGCTCAGAGTATAAATGTTAAAGCTTTCATTCTCATGATGGTACACTTTTGCAGCATAACATTATTTTTGAAAAGTACACAGGTAACTATCAGCAGACAGGCAGTTGGTAATGCTTGCAGACTAATGTCTTAAAAAAAAGGCTTCACATCATCCGTGAAGAGCACTAGTAATTCCTTTAACCAAAAGCTCAATGCACATGATCCTTCAAAACTGTCCAATGACTCAAGAGTGCCTTGGGATTTCAACTGTTTTTTTTTTTCTCTTAACCAGAGGAGGATCTTAGATAATATGTCAGTCTTGAGTAATTGCTTTTCTCAAGAAAAGTATTTCTGGAGGATGTTGTTTTCTTTTGTTACTTCAGCTTTCAATGTAAAGCTATTCTGCCGCTATATAGAAAGTAATATAGATTATTTTCTGAGAGTCACAACACACAAGTTTGTTTAGATTAAAGAAAAAACCTTATTTGCTGATTCTGAGAAGGTATAACTAATTTCAGATGTTGATGCATTCTTCCCTCTTACATTCTTGTGTTCAGTCAAAACTAAATATATTTTTGATGAGACCTGCGTGATCTGCTGTTCTTGATTTCAGGCTGCAAGCAACAATGCTGAGCAGCCTCAGTTTCATCTCTCTAATGAGGATCTCTTTATGAACACACTTTGCTTTATTCTGTTCTCCAAGCAAGAAGGCTTAAGAGCACTTTGTCTTTGAAGAATCTCACTTAGCACTGGTTTGATTCCTGTTTGCTCTGGTATAAGGTAGCATTAACGTTCATATTTGAAGTACAGAGGTCTAGGGTTGTTAATTAGAAACAAAACAGAGAGCCGTATTCCCATGATGAATTTTAACCCTTAGAGTCTGGTGTTCGTAGAGTCCTTCTATAATAAAGTGGAGAGCAGTTGGTAGTTCCTCTTGAAAATAACATATTCCACCTTCCTCTGCTGGCTTTCTACTGGAAAAAAACTTCAGTCTCTGTCCATTGAGAGTAGAGGAAATTTCATGAGATGACTGTCCTAAGTGTAGTCCTTTTGGATACTTAAAACAAATGTAAAAGAATACTTTGAATAGCATGACAGCAAATAAATATGATGAATATGTACCCCCATGCTGAGTGTTGTTTTGTAAATGTAACTTATTTAAAAAAACATTTCTGTGCATTAAACAACAGTATCACTGCAATTCAGAAAAATATAATAAATGAGCAGCCAATCTATTATTCCTTACACAGGTCTCAACTAAGATTAAAAAAGAAAAAAATATGTCACTGTAAACTACATTTCATCAAAAGCAAAAAGGGTAATAATGTTTTTCAGCTCTATAAAATACCTTCATAATACAATAACCAGTGTTAATATGAGAAATTTATATCCAAAACTTGCATATTAACAGAAGAACATGCAAATCTATGCTGCAAAAATTTCTGAGGCTTTTTTGCTCTTTATTTGGAAAAAAACACAAGAAGAAATGAAAACAGAAAACCAACATGGTAGTTTAATAGGAGCTGAATTATCTATATAGTTGTATTAAACAGTGGAAACTTTTGCTTTCTCATCATACAATTTTAAAAATTGCTGGTGTTTTGGGGTTTTTTGTTTGTTTGTTTGTTTGTTTATATTTTAAACCATGTCTTACAGCCCAGAGTTATGATTTCTATTTTTTCCTTTATTTGCTCTCATACATAATATTGCCAGTGTATTCCAGGTTCTGCATTTCAAGCAAAAAGGAAGTTGAGGTTTCTATGTGTTACTAGGTGGTTTTATATAGCATTTCACTAATAAGGAAAGATAGTGTATAATGACATATTGCATTAATTTGGTATAATTGCACTACTCAGTGGTGATGCACCTGGAGATCATCTAAGACATATATTAATGAAAGTTTCATAGCTCTAGAAATCAGGAAGTTGTTGGCTTTGCTAGCACTGGTGTTAGAACCAGGAAAAAAAAAAGTAAACTGTCAAAATAAATTTGATCTTGTTGACACAAGACAGTAACATCAAACAAGCACATGGAGTGAAGGGTTCCCAGGGAAAAATATTCTCATTCATATTCTTTGAATTTTAGGTGTTTGAAAGCCCCGAACTTCTTGAAGTAGTCTTGCCATGAAAAGTTAGTTGGCAGAGTACAGACAGTGTAATCAATGTCCTTACTAAACAGTTTATAGCATGTCTGTTGTATTTTATCATGAAAATGGTAATGCATATGTCATGGAGAAGTTTATGAATTTGCATTAGTAAGTTTGGATTATGAATGCATCATGCCATGATTGAAGAGACATACAAATTTGGTCTGTCCAAGTGAATTTGTTTCAAGCAGATATTTTTCCCTTGTCCAACTGCAATACCATTTTCTCAATTCTTTTTCCCATAGATAAAGGAGAGTTGAGGTGGTATAATATTATAAATAAGCATTTGTAAGAAAACAATTTTAATGCATTTTTTTAATATGATGGATGGAAGCCAAGAAATTATTATGTTTCTTCTTTTTTTCTCAAAATCTAATGTGTAATAATTTAGTCTTCCAGTTTGGGTAACAGCCGAAGTTGTGTATTGTGCACTACATACGTAATCTCAAATCCCTCCCTGCTTTGAGCTGGATAACGAACAATGCAATCTGCATCGCTATAATTGCCGGATATGCTGTGGATTAGTGTCTAGCTATAAGTACCTGTATTTCATTCAGTATTAATATGACAGCTTTCAAGCTCTGAAATGGCAGGTGACTTAAATGGGTGGGGTTATTTTTGTTTTTCTGGTCTCAGATGGAGATGAAGCAAAATGGATTTGTCTGTAGCTCTTCATCAGCCTCAGCTCTTCTTGGTCTGCCTTGGCTCAGGCTCCCTGTAGCAGCACCATTGTACGACAGTCTCTAGGCATGAGACTGCTCTTTTGTTTGTGCTTTGTATTCCATATTTGTAATATTTTATTGAAAATATTTAGTATAAAATGATAGTATTTTGCTTGGAACATTCTTTGACTTTTTTTTTTTGAGCAGCTTCAATATGACAAAAATGCAATAATGGTACATTTGAGTAAAAGAGGTAACTAGGGCATGTCAGAATAAAGAATATTTTTGGTAAAAGAAGAAATCTAAAAATGCTTGACATTCAGCTAAAGGATGCTGCACTGTCTCAACACAATGCTTGGTTTATTTTCATGAAACATTATATTGATCCGTTCAAATTCAGTGAAAAAAAAAAAGAATGTGTGCAGACTGAACCATAAGGTCTCACATTATTGCATGAATTTTAACAGTAATTTTACAGCATTAAGGGATAGCTAATGCAGGAACATTGTGAAAGCTTTCCACCGAGTTGACAAATACTGTTTCTGCAAAACAAGTAAACTTACACTTGTTATGTGGATGTACTAGCGCTGTCAATACCATCTTTTTTGAAAATTCTGTTGTGCTTAGAAGATGAGTTTAGAAGAAGTGACAGAAAATTCATAAGCTCATATGTGTTTCTCTGTAATGTTATTGTATTCGTATTAGAGGCTCAGTTGTGTTATTTAACCAAATTCAAAGTAACTCAGCTTCCAACTGATAGAGTTTAATCCAATGGACTTGTCTGATTCCCAGGCAGAAAGTCATTTGGAAATGTTTGGGTTTGCATGGCAGGTCTGAAGTGTTTGGCAAAAGTCTGATGCTAATGTCTGGATGATTATTTTCAGGTGGCCTCAGAAGGGCATTGGCAAGGGCTGTTCTGTCCTTTGAACAAAGCAGGCTACTGGAAACCTTGGATAAGCTTAAGCAATTCTGAGGACAAGCAATATTGGGATTCTTCGCTGCAGCCTCTAAAATCGGGTCACAGTTTGTATGGAGAGAAAAATTTATAGTCTTTGAGTAAGGTGTTTGTATTTGCAGCCGTTCTGTACCTCTGTTGCCTAGAGGAAGAGGAATCTGAGCTGAAATGTTTGTAGTGTTGCTTATCAGGATTTATGATAAATAAATATTTTTGAGATAGGAAAGCCATCCACCATCATATCCTCTCTGTGATTTCCTTCTCAAAGCATTTGTTTAACAAAGACTAGTCAAGCCTGTTCCTTTTCAGTGGCTTAGGATAACTTGAATTTTATTTCCGTTTCTTTCTCTGCTTTATTCCCTTTTGCCTAGTCCACATTCTAATCGGGAAACTATCTTTCTTTCTTCTCCTCACTATTTCTCTCCATGCTTCCTTTGGAGCCACCTATTAATTCTGGGAGCTGTACAGTTTTTCAGATATGCAGTTGTTAAATTTTAACTCAGATTAGATCTGAAGCATAGGCTGGCATGTTTCCCACAGATTCATGCTGACCTACTGTCCTGGGTTCAGCAGTAGCAGCCATTTTTCTCCTTCTTAGTAGCTGGTGCAGTGCTGTGTTTTTGGCTTTCGCCCTGGGAATAGTGCTGATAACACTGATGGTTTTAGTTGCTGCTCAGTAATGTTTAGGCTGACCAAGGACTCTGAGTCTCATGCTCTGCCAGGGAGGAGGGGAAGCTGGTAAGAAGCAGACAGGACACTTGATCAAAACTAGCCAAAGAGGTATTCCATACCACAGCACGTCGTGCTCACTATATAAACTGAGGGCAGTTACCCGGAAGGGTGAGATCACTGCTGGGGTCAGGCTGGGTATCGCTCAGAGGGTGGTGAGCGGTTGTATTCTGTTCCCTTGTTGTTTCCCTTGTCATTATTATTATTGGTGGTAGCAGCAGTGGTTTGTGTTATACCTCAGTTACTGGACNNNNTGTGTTATACCTCAGTTACTGGACTATTCTTATCTCAACCCATGGGAGTTACATTCTTTCAATTCTCCTCCCCATCCCTCCAGGAGCAGGGAAAGGAAGGGGAGGGGAGTGAGCGAACAGCTGAGTGGTTTCTGAGTGATAGGCTGTGCTTAAACCGTGGCACCTACTTTAAGAATGTCTTAAAGGATCCTATCTTCATTTTGTTCAAGCCATCACGGATCACCTGATTAAGTTTGTGAATCTTTTGATTTGACTTCTTGGGCAGTTAGAAAATTTGTACTCACAGATTTCTTTATTGAGCATGTATTTTCTGTTTTACCTAGGTTTTTTTAATGACCTCTAGGTTTGATTTTTATGTCTTAAAGTAGTTCCTCTGACTAATTACATGGTTTAAAATGATAAAAACAAGGGATGCATTTTTTCATTTTAATTCTTCTAGCTATAATTTCTAGCCACTAACTCTCAGGCTGTTTTCTGAGTAGGTATCTGCCATCAGAAGTTTCTTCAGGAATGCATTTGCACTTTGAATTGAAAAAAGAAGCTTGGAGGGAAAAACTGTGGTGTCTGCTACTGCTTTATCTCTGCTTGAATCTTTCTCCCTTTGGTTTTCATTTTAAACATAGGATGATATCTGGTAGGTGCCTTAGATCTTCTGCAGTACTTTTAAGTGATTATTTTGTTATCATTTATTTATTTTCTCTGAGGTGCATCTACCTGCTGAAGGTCATGGCACCTGCCATCCTAAATACCCTATGGTAGGTGTCAGGGGTGCATTATAAGTCAGGTTATTTTATTATGCAGAGAGGTTCTGCAATCTCTCTTCCACTGTGTACCTCTCCACTGTGTACCTCTCCTTTCTGTCATTGATGCCACTATAACAGTTTTGGTCCCAGCTAAACCAAATAAATACTGCTGTCTGATAAAAAGAGAAATGAGGAATGTGGTGCCTGAAGGAATATTTCAGCTTGTCATTCCTTTCCAAGGAAAAATGTCTCCTTGCTTTACTGCTTCTCCAAGAAAAAGGAAGATTACAGAATGCCCAAGATTAATATCTTTTCTGGTGCATCGTTCAACCATTTCCCTTAAGTTAGAAATAAAAATTTGGCTAATGGTATTTCACATTTGCACTGCTGCTTTTCTGTGCAGCATCTCTGCATGACTTCATGCAACTCAAGACAGCAGCTAAATATGGGGCTGCAGGCTGGTGGGGGGGGTGGAGTTTGATGCATTTTAGATATCATTTGTGGTATCATTTTCAGATGAAAGATTAGGTTTGGAAGAGAAGGTTTAAAAATATCAATTAAGAAAGTATATATCTATTTAAACAAAAATGAAGACTCTCCACAGTGCTTTTATAATAAAACAGCCATCTTTTGTAAGTAATCAATAGAGAATTGATTCAAGGGCTTCAAGCATGTACCATTTTGGAAAGTAATTCAAGTGATGTTGCTGTATTTGATATAGCTTGGTACCATTACAACTGGACTTCTAATCTTCTTCCCAGCAAACTGGAGGATAAAATACCTATCTGGAAATACAAATGTTTCATCCAGTATGAGATTGATTTTCCTTATCTTGAGGCAGACTCTTGGAGAGAAAATAACAAATGCAACACTGTACTTCTGCACCCTTGTATTCAGGAAAAATCTCTGCAGGCAGCTAGGGAAGAATAGGTTTGTGCTCCATGGAATGTGTTTGGCGTGATTTTGTTGTATTTGTGTGTATGTGTGTGTGTTAGTTTTAATGAAGAATGTAAACCTTTAGACCTAGTTATTTACTTTTTGCCCATACAGAGAAAATGTCCAGGCCATGCCACATCCCCTGTTGTATTCCCCACATCATTTATGAGTTGCCAGACGCCATGGGTGTGTGACAACCATGAAGGGAGGTCACTGCAGTGCCTGTCTGCTATCACCAGGGCCTGTGCTAGCCCTTCTTGCTAGATGTAAATAATGTGTGTTTTTCAGCTTCAGGGAGCTTTCAAAACTACATGACTAGATGTCATAAAAATATCACTGAGTGGCCTCTATAAAGACTTTGTCCTTGTGAGATCCAAGTAGCATTTGTTGCTCCTTATTGCCAAGCAAGATTAAAAAATGGTTAATTAATCTCTTCTGTTACAGCTCACAGTTTCAGGTTATGAAGAAAATGACTCCTGAAAGAATGACACTTAAGAACTGCTGAAATAAATACTAGAATGTTCTTTCTTGATGCTTTTAAAATCAGCAGCTTCAGGCTTTTTTTCTTGAGGATCTTCTGAACCCAAGCAGTGATCCTTGATCCTGCAGGATGGGGCTTGCTGGCATTCATGCTCCGAGGACAGGCAGTGGCACCTTGCCATAGGGGACTAGTTCATCTGCCACTTCGTGGCCTGGCCAATCAGCCCCTGCTCCCAGGATTTTGCTGGACTGGCAGGTTTGGGAGTGAAATGATATCCTTCAAGATAATGCCTTGGAAAACGGGCACAAACTATTAAACATGCCTTTTTATAGCAGGGACCCTGGCTGAACTGGGAGTTTCCTAGATTTTGGATTAGTTTTCTTGAATTTTGCTTTAAATTCATTCCTGTACAAATGGAGGAATGAAAGGATGCGCCTGTCCATCCACACACACACCTCTTTCTTTCTTTTGCATTCGCTTTGGTCCAGTGACTTTAAATTAATTTAAACATATGAGTTAATGCTGAGAAAGCAGGAAGACATTTCTTTTGCATCAGATTCATTAAAGATACAGACTAAATATTTTTCTGGCGAAAGCTGTTTTCCTGCTTTTACATATGTTCATAGAGGGTTTAGTTTCTCTCCTCTGCCCAGTGCTTCCAGCTAAATAAGTTTAAAACACTTTAACTGGGCTGGCCTTGGTAGGTGCACTGTGCACTCAGATAGCTTAACACTTGAGCTGACAATACTAATATTTTTCTTAAGAATATACGGCATGAAGTGCGGCCCGGTGTTACAACCAATGGTGTACGTAAGATAAGTATTGGGATTTCACTCCACTAACATTTTGGGGACTCAAGCTAGTTGTTCTGTTCCCAAAGCAGTGCATTTTCATTCCTGGTATTTGCTTTCTTACACATCTTGTATGTCTCCTTACAAGGTAAAAAAGCCCTACTGGACTCAATGTGTTACAATAAAAAGTGAGCACTGCTAGCCTTGTTAACTGGCTCCTTTGCACTATTTTTTTCCCTGTTCTACTTGTTTCTCAACTACAGATTAAACTGATACCCTATTTTTGCTTCCTTGATGAATACTTAGACTAAATAAGCAGTAGCATTTTCCAGCTGAATATAACTAAGAAGTGAAAGGAGTGCAGTGTGCAAGTGAATTGGGAGTGGATGATGATGAGCACCGTCCATGGATTCTCCCCAGGCTACCAGAGCATGGTGAAACAAATGTGTGCTTGGTTCCTGCTATGTGGGGAGTCAGTAGAAGAGGAGATGAAGAGTCAAATAAGATTAATATAGTAAGAGGGAGAAATCAGTTTAAATGAAACCAATTATCAAAGAAGCCAAAATGACAGTAGAAAAGAAGAGCTTCATAAAACGCATAAACAGAGCAAGACTGTGCCTGCATGCCTGTGCTTGTATTTAGTAGAAGTGTTTAGCTTCAGTGTCTTGGATGGTTAAGGGAAGAGTTGTGCTTGGACCTAATGTGCCTTTTCCCTGCTCATCCCCCTTTGCTGCTGCCTCTCAAGGGAAGGGACTGTGCTTCTCCACAGTGAGGAATGGTGTGGAGGTTGCCCTGCTTTGCAGCTCTCCAGGCTGGCTGCAGTGAGGGGGCAAGGAGCACTGAGCTCTCCAGCTCTTCAGAGCTCATGGCAGTCAGGCTACTTGTTGGAGGAGGGAAAAGGAAGGTGGTTGAGGGAGCCAAGAAATATACTCAAGGATCATTGTGTTATGCATCTGTGCGACTGCAAATTGTTTTGTGCACCGGGTGAGTAACGGACGACACAGGGGGGGTGGCAAGGGAAATTTAGTGTCAGATGAAGTTTACATTGTTTGAATGAGAAAGGCAGTGTTTTACGACTCTGTGTGCAGCAAAGCACATGAGGTAAATATGCCAGTAAATTGAGAAGAGCTTTTCTCCTCAAGACAGTAAAAATTAATGAAGATACAGGTGGTGCGCACAAAGATGCACACAGAGAACAAAACATGAAAGGAAGTAGAGCAGTTATAAGAAGCAAATCTTGGAAGAGTGTGATGGCTGCCTTCCCAGAGGTTTTTGGTGGGGGGAAGGTGGAGGAAAACACAACAGCAGCAGCAACAAAAGAAAACCAGAAGAGTTTTATAAAATCCTGTGGAACTGGGAGATGAGGCTGAAGGGAAGTTGGCAGCATCCTCTTTTTAAGAGATAAAAGAGAGTGTGTGGTAGCAAGCAATATGGAGGTTTGATCTCTTAGCTGGTGACATTTTTTGTGATTGATTTAGGGCAGTCCATATGTGGAAGCTGTAACAGGCTGTGCCAGGTCTAACTGTGGCAGCTTATGTCTGCTCTAGGGAGGCAGCCCCCAAGGGCTGGCAGCAAGGGAACAACTTTTGCCATGGTAAAGACAGTTCAAAACTTACTGATGGGGCTCAGGGCTATATGGTAAGAACAACCGACATTTCAGTTCAGCTGCTGCCGCTGTGCTTAAGAACAAATGCCCAACCCACACATGCTTAACAGAGCATGGTGACCCAGAGACCAGAGCTGGGCGGGGGAGGGAGAGTGTATTTTAGTGTCTTTTATACCCAACACTGCTGAACATAAACTCATGTTTGGCTTTTGTATGAAGGAAAGTTCAGGTCACTGAAGTGAAGCTCTTGCACTTTCAGAGCAAGGCTGAAGCTTCCCACTCATGCCCCACACTTCTTCTTTTCTGCTTTCAGCCCATGCTCCCATGGCTGTTGTCACCTTGTAGGGCTTGTGGCTAGAAAGCTTTTTTCAGCCTGTTGGAGAAGGAGGGAGGACGTTTGGAAGGCCATTATGGTTTGCACTCCCTGGAGACAGGCTGCTGGGAGTTGGACTTTCTCATGTCTGCATCAGAAAGATGGAACTGAAGGAAGGCTATTGCCAGCTTCGTCATGTTTCATAGCAGGTGATGGTCAGGGTGCAGAGAAATGACAGCAGAGAAACTGTGCAGCTCTGCAGCCATGAAAGCCAGAAGTGAAAAGTGTGTGTTCTGAGACCTGAGTTACTTCTTAAAGGCATGGTTGCAAAGGTTACCTATTTCTGAAGGGTGATGCTTTTTGTCATCGGGACTCTTTGAGTCACCACTGCTTCTTGATATGGCAATGGGATGCTAAACAGGGCCCAGTTACAAAATGTTGTTGTTCCTACTTAATAAAATCCTTAATAAAGGACTCTCATGTCCCTTACATTAGCTATTTAGTTGTACACTCATTACAAACAAGCATTACCAGTGAGATTGACTGGCAAAAGATCTGAGGGAAATTAATCAGAAGTCAAATTTTGAGATCTAGATTTTTAAACAATGTCTGGGTGAGAGTCACATCAACTTGACATTGTCCCGTACTGCAAGGCTGATCAGATTTACTTTTTGAATCTTGTCTTGTATGCTTAAAGAAGAAACTTGGAAGTCTATGCCACGGAGTCTGAAAAGAAATAGAGGTGGTGTTTTGAACAGGAACCAAAGGGAGCAGCTGTAAGAAGTCTGCTGCAGGGAAATGAAAGAGAGTCCATGGAGATTTACAAAAGAAGTAGGCACAAATAGTTTCTTTTAGAAGTTACACTTTAAAGAGTAAGATACAGAAAAGTTGTTACTTGAGAGGAGCAGGGATCTTCCTTGTATTTCAGGGTAGCTTGTATTTTGCCGCCATGTGGTAGAGAAAACTGATATATACCTGGATTTCAGTAAGGCTTTCAACACCTCGCATGACGTCCTCATAGGTAAGCATGGGAAGTATGGGCTAGACAAGTGGATGATGAGGTGGCTTCCTGGGTTCAGCAGTAGCAGTTGTTTTTCTCCTTCTTAGTAGCTGGTGCAGTGCTGCGTTGTTGACTTTCAGCCTGGGAACAGAGCTGATAACACCAATGTATTTAGTTGTTTAGTAAACAGAGATGTTTACTCTGACCAAGGACTTTCTGAGTTTCACACTCTGCCAGGGAGGAGGGGAAGCTGGGAGGAAGCAGAGACAGGGTTGAGAACTGACTGAATGGCAGGTCTCAGAGGGCTGTGACCAGTGGCTCTGATGGAGACCTGTAACTAGTGGCGACTGCCAAGGGTCAGTACTGGGCCCAGTGCTCATCAGTGGCTTGTATGAATGGGCAGAGTGCCTCCTCAACAAGTTTGCTGATCATACAATATTGGGAGGCATATCTGACCCCCCACAGTGCTGTGCTGTGATTCAGAAGGATCTGGACAGGCTGGAAGGATGGGCAGAGAGGAACCTTTCGAAATTCAGCAAAGGCAAGTGCAGGGTCTTGCACCTGGGGAGGAATAACCCCAGGCATTAGCACATGCTGGGGGCTGACCTGCTAAAAATAGCTCTGCAGAAAGGGAGCTGGGGGTCCTGGTGGACAACTTGTCCGTGAGTCAACATGGTGCCTTTGTGGCCAAGAAGGCTGATGATATCATGGGCTGCATTAGGAAGAGCTGAAACTGCTGCTAGATCACTTGCAGCTTTTAGGAAACTGAACAGTATGTTTCATTTTCTGACTATTGGTAAATGAAATTTGGAAGGAACATTTTTTTTTTTTTTTTTTTAAGTTTGTGATTTGGGGCAGTAGAACATAGATTTTTTTCTTTTTTTAATGTGGCTAAAAATTAATATGGCAGGGCAATTAAAAGTTTGTCAGATCTGTCATTAATAACACCAGTTTAAAAGTTACTATGGAAGTCCTCCTCTGCCATGCATTTCATAGTTAAAAGGTTTCTTTGCTTTGAGGCCAGAAAACTTTTTACATCAGAATAGAAGCTATTATAAAAAAGCAAGATTCCAGGAAGCCTAATTGAAAGGCAAAATCGTAATAAAATCGTAAGTTCTAGCTTTAGAATGATACAATTGGGAAAAAGAGCGTCAGTCGTGGAAAGGTACAAACATACATATAGATGAATTGAAGTGTGGTGGGAAAGCAAAGTACTTTGCAAGATGAGTGTTTGCAATACTTCATGCATGTATACTTCATGCATGTATATGTAGATTTGCATGTCTTCCTTTCCTGTTTTTTACATACAGCTGGATATGCTTATTCATCAGTTGGTTATTAAATGATTAAAGAGCTTAAAATGATTCTATAAATACAGTATTTGACAGAAAAAGAGGTATTTAAATTATGTTTACATTTTTCTGCAGGAGTGTAAGCACAATCTTATACAGTGTTGCTGTAAATTTGTAGGCATCAAAATGTTCCTATTAATGCCACCGTAGATCACAAAAGACCAGTTTGAAAAACATTGCTTGCTGCCTTTTTGGATTTCAAAAATGCCTACGTGTCTGCCTGCCCTGACTGAGCTGATGAAAGAAAAATATTCCTGTGTGATAACTTAAGAAAACATGTTTATTTTCTGAACTCTTTCTTAAATATTTACTTTTGGGGAGGGAGAAAAAGAAAAAAACGTATATCCTTACAGATATGTCTTTTTAATGGCTTAAGAAAGAACATTCTTTTTGTACATGAAGTAAATCAACTTCATGGCTTCAGGATTCTGAATCAACTGTGTTTAACACAGCAGTATACTTAATGCTGTTGCAATCCAACTTGACAGTCTGTAAATATTTACCATTCTACCCATCCTGTATTGTTTCTTTGTGCTGTCAATTCTTTGGAGCTAATTTTACGCTGAGTGAGGTACTAATGTAGACAGCAAAATTTCTGGGCATGTGCTGCACTCCAGTGCCTGCTGTCTCAGTGCATACCTGTCATGAGCTTCAGAAACCTTCCTGCTGGGGAAGACAAGAAGACTAGTTGTGCCGTGGAGTTCAGTAGCTCCGTAGAGTTAGGTAGTAGTGTTTGTCATTGATCGACTCCAGGGATGAAAACCTGACCCCACTGAAGTCAACAGTAAGATTTCCACCACCTTATATGGGATTAGAATTTCCCTGTATCTTCAGTAATAGTGTTGTGAAGCTGTAGCTCTCATTGAGAGTGCTGTCCTTTGATATGAACTTTAAAAAAAAATCCTGTTGAGAGCAGAATATAATCCTGTTATTTAAACTATAAATTAGAACAGCAATTTTAATTTTTAAAAGCTAGGCATATCTAAATTTATTTTCCTGTTGGGGGTGGTGCTAAATTGAAGATTTGAATGTGTTAAGGTAAGACCTTTAAAATAGAATTAAATAATTTGACAGTAGTGTATTTGTTGACATACTAATTTGTTTTAAAAATATCAAACTTGGTCTCAAGTTACTAAAACTTACCAATATGTTTATAAAAATTGGACCTAGGTTGTTTTAAACTTTTATTTACCTTTCTAAATTATTGAGAACCGATTTTTGGGGATACAGAGGCATCTAATGGTTCAGGTGGGCTTCAATAAGAATATAGAAAATGCCACAGTGAATAACTCGTGTTACCAGCCTCTTTTTTTGCCTGTTTTATAAATAACTAGGCCCTTGTGAACGCATGTAACATTTCTGAATGTCTTTACTGTAAGTAAGCTGTCAAGTTCTGCCTCTGTGCTTCAGAAAATGGGTGGGAGAATTAATACATTGAAGAAATAAAAATAGCTCTGTGATGCCAATGACGGTAAGCTGTGTGGTTCGGTTGATGCACTGGAGGGAAGGAATGCCATCCAGAGGGACCTTGACATGCTTGTGAGGTGGGCTGATGCCAACCTGATGAA
>JAOEHX010031977.1:0-13006 GCA_025448015.1 Bolborhynchus lineola
GTAAGGGTGGTGAGGCACTGGAATGGGTTGCCCAGGGAAGTTGTGAATGCTTCATTGCTGGTGGTGTTCAAGGCCAGTTGGACACAGACTTGGTTGATATGGTTTAGTGTGAGGGTTCCCTGCCCATGGCAGGGGGGTTGGAACTAGAGATCTTAAGGACCTTTCCAACCCTAACTATTCTATGATTCTGTGATTATCAAAGAAATGCTGCAGCTAGGTTAGGTAGAACATTTTGAATCTTGCAATCATTTAAAATCTCTATCCAAGATGATGAAAGGTTATTACACAGGTACAACAATATGCCCATTTAATAATCCATTTTTTATTCATTTACAAAAACATTTTCTTTCTTTCTTTGGTTTCTAAAAGTAAAGAAAAATCTTATCTTTGTAAGGTGCTTGGGAGACAGGCTCCTCATAGAGGAGCATTTTCTTTCAGGTAATATCTGTAAGTTCTAAGTCTTCCTAGGCTTCAACAATACATAAATATACCCATGACAATAGAGTTTTGCCCCAGCCTACAGCATGGACTGAACACTCTACTTCCCTTCCTTTCCTCTACCTTTCAAATTCTGAGTTTTGAGCTGCCTTTCCATATGCACTCATCACTTTCATTTAATCCCTTCTGCTCTACTGCTAACATGCCTGAAAAGAGATATCCCTGTCTTTATTAAAGCCAAGGCTAATCTGAAAATGTTTTACTCTCCAATTATATGATTAGTAATGAGAGTTTAATACAATGGATCTCACTTTACTCCCACTCATAGCTCCATTACACTGCAAACTAATCTTGCCAATTAAAGTGGCATTTTTGTATTGGTGACACCAAGAGAAGGGAAAAGATCAGAAATCTAACTCTACCAAGTTCCCTTTAAGATTGCCATTTTGACCATCTCTTTGTAGAGAGGCTCTTTGAATGTAGATGATCAGATTTCAAGAAGAAAAAAAATCACATCTGATTTCCGTTCTTAAAATAGTTATTATAATAACAATAACTATGGTAAATAGCTTGTCATTGAGCTATGTTTCTGGAGACAGAGTGGTTTGAGGCACATGGAGGATGGGAAGGAGAGCGACAGGGCTGCTGCTCCCTCAGATCCCTGCAGAGCCCGGTGGGCTGGGGAATCAGCGAAGGGGAGCAAGCAGTGCCAAAATGCTCCTCGCAGCTCTGCCTGTCAAGGGAGCTCAGATGAAAGCTGTGCTATTTTAGTAAAAGACTTTGGTTAAAAATAATGCCATAATACACAGCAGTGATCTAATAGTTTGTAACAGGTTATTCATAAGTCCTCATTTAGTGTCCTCTTAGGTAAAACTCCAGTTGATTTATCAGCTAGTCAATCAAGAAGCAAAATATTTTGTCAAATGTTTAAAAAGAAGTAAATATCTGACTCCAGCAAAGGAACTTTTGCCCCATCCAGCTGTTGCTTTTATCGAGTTTTCTATAGCCATTTATGGTGCTTCTTTTCTCTTCTGTCCTATGCCTTGTTTCTCTTAATGCAATGAATTGTGAGAGTAAGACAAACTAGGAAAGCAGATAAAGGCACCATGTGACTTTCCTTTATTTGCTCTGTAAAGCATGTAGCTCATTTTGTACAATTGTACAAATGGCAGTAAAATACTTGGCTTCAGTGGGAGCTTTATTTGGGTAATGTCTACATAAGGATTGTAGTCTGGGGCTCCCACAATTTTGAGCAGCTCTAAAATAGTGAGATGTCTTTTTTCACGTGTGTACAATACCTAATATTTAGTTCACATCCCACGGAGCTGGAGTATTTGTCCAAAAAGGAGAAGCAAAATAAAAAGACAAAGCATAAGGGCTAGCCTTCAGCTGGCTGTAGGACTTCACATAAATTTCTTGTTGCTTTCTTAGGGAACAGACAAGCTGGATAAAGAAGGTGAACCAAGGAACCAGAATATGACAAGAAGCCTTTTTGTCTGTCTGACTCAGAGAAGCACGAAATCTGAGGATGTGGACTCTAATAGCCTGAGAGTTGTTTTCTTTTGGTAGCATCTATTCCTTTATGTAAATAATAAGCTTTCCAAAAACAACACTGAATTTATCTTTTAAATATTTAAACTCTGGAAGAGATTTGGCTTAATTACTAGAAGAAATATTGCAACAAGTGTACATCAACCCCACACATTTTGCACCATTGGCCCCTATTCCCGCAGTCTAAACCAGCTATTATTACTGAAATATGAATAATTACATTGTTCTTAATTACCTGATTCTGCACAGTAAAGTAGGACTGAGAAAGTGGCTAAAGGGGCTAATAAAGCACAACCAGGGGAAGCAAAGATTTAGAGACAAAACCAATATGAAATAGGTATGTCTCGTAGCATTGAGATGCCAATGACTTTCTAATGGCTGTTCTCTTGCAGCTGAACTGTTTTGCTAAGATACATATTTGCCATTTAAGTGGATGATGATGTCTTGAGATTTTCCCTTGTAGATCTTTGGTGAGAGTCTACTACAATTTACTTGCCTTGAAATTCAGTATCTCCTTGCTACTGTGACTGCCTTTGTAAGAGTAGAAAATAAATGCAAAAGGAGCACAAACGCTGAGGAAAGGAAGGTGTTAAAGACTAAGTAGCCCTGTAAAACTTCTTGTGCTCTTCCTGGAACTCTCACATCAAGAGGCACTCAGGATCCAACTGCAGCAACTGTTATAAATGCCGGTCAGAAAATCTCTCTCTTCTGCAAAAAGTGGTACTAAAGTGCTTTTACACAGACCTAGCTTCTGCCTAAAGATCTCATATCAGGATAAACAAATTCCTCGTGGGCAGTTAAGTCAGTATGAAGGGCCTCCATCTTGCAACAAGGAAAACTTTAAAGTTTTGATAGTGGATATTTATATGCCTAAGGTACAAGCATCTGAAGTACATGTGGGAGGAGAGGCTGAATGGTGATGCAGCCATTTTCTTACCCTCTGGAAGCACACAGACTGCTGAAGACGAAGGAGAGAGCAACAGTTTTCTTGGATGCCCAGTGCATCTGCCCCATGTATAAGCAGTTAGAAGTGATATTGAAACAAGCAGTGTGCTTTGTAGAGGTTGAAAATTATGTCCACCAGGCGCCTCTAGGTAGCTGACAGCTTGGAATTAAACCTGTGCCTCTGATAGGCCAGTTAAGACTACTGGGTTTCTGGACCTTCAGTATATTTGTGGGAGATATATAAAATCTAATATAATCCTTTATTCTTCCTTAAAAGTAGAGTATAAGGTGTAAAGTAGCCCACGTACAGAATAGACATTCTGCTTTAATTTAGAGAGGATAAATTACTGGAGTACTGTAAAATAAAAACAGGTTATAAAATGTGCAGGAAAATGAAGAAGAACAAGTTGTACTGCCAACTCCAACACAAATGTGTATGTGCAGTGCTGAGAAAATAAGCTATCTTTCCCAGCGTCAGTGATGGTAAATAAAAGAGCTAACAAAAACAATGTGATAAAGGCTGGGTTGTGCGAGTTGTTCTTCTGCAGGAAACCCATAGTACAGCATATTCATTAGTCATCTTATTGCTGAGTTTTATGTGTGGCTCCCTGTCCACCCAACTGAAAGCACAGTATGTACTCTATATTTCCTCTGATGCACTGTTAGTGATGAAATCTAAAATGGCTCTAATGTAAGCCAGAAAGGAAAATAAAAGCAGCAGTTCTTAGAAGGGGAGGAAAAGGAAAGCAAAGTAACAGTAAGGACACATTAATTTCAAGTCATGTGAAAGACCGAGAGTATATACTGCATCAGAGAAGGAAAAAAGTACGGGAAGTGGCATTCCACAAGTACTAGACAAAATCTATAGCAGTTGGCAATGCTTTATATTTGTGTATTATATTCCTTGGCTCACATGCTGCCAGTAGTGGTGTTTATTAGAATACTTCCTGTACTACAAAGGACCAAAAAAGCTGTGTTTTATGTCAAGAATAAAGGTAGAAGAACTGATACAGGCGGCAGAATACATTTTTCTCATTGGAACAAAAGGACTCTTGATGGTTTTAATCCAGAAGGAAGATGGTAGCTGGATGACAAGTCTGAAGTGCTTTCAAGTCTTCCAAGCATCTGAAGAAGTCATTACTGAAAGGCCTTGAAGAGTGTGAACACATGCAGCTACTCAGTGTTTGCTCATCAGCTCCAGTAAGAGGAGTCAGAAAGCTCAATTATGAACACTCAGTAACAGTAGATCCTCAGTCCCTTTAAGATGTTCCCTAATTTCCCAATTTACTCTTTCAGGTTTGAGAGCTGAAGAGACATTGATGAGGTAGATTCAGGTGTTCAGTCAAGTCACTTGAAAGTTGCAGGTTACTTGCACCAAAGCCATGGCAAATGTTCTGACAAGTGCTTTTAGCCAAAGGCATATGTCGGATGAGTTGAGACAATTCAGTCCACAGTAGAAGGGATTTGAGTTAAGTGCGTCTAAGCTCACATGAGTCAATGATGTCTCAGTTGTCTGTGCTGCTTCAGCACCTGAATGCTGTCACACACAGAAGCAGGGACATTCGCCATTCTGTCCTTGTACCTCATATCACCTCCAGGATCATGTATAAGCTGTATTTCCATGTGAACAGAGATTGTCAAAGGAGCTTAAAGAATTAAAAATAACCGAAGACCACTGAAATTCAATGCAAATTGAACGTTTAACAGATTAAGACCCCAATTAAAGTATCAAGGACTCAGAAAAAAATCACAGATATTCCTGGTGTAAATTCAAATAATTGAAGGATACCAAGTCCCAATTTAAGATCACCAATAATCTCATTTTATTCAGTAAAATACATGATTTACCTTAGATTTTAAAAACAATTTCTTTAGATGTTACATTATTTTCTTACATTTGGATTGTCAAAAGTCATCAAGTCAGAGGTTACCCAAAATCATTATACCAAGCACTTACAATTTTTCCCCTTGGAAAAAAAGCACTGAAACCTCACCCCAGTTGACTTTTCTTTAGATACAGAAGTAAAAAAATCCAACAGAGTGAAACCCCACATTTGCACTGACAGTTGTACAGGACTCAGTTTTATCCTAAATGAATATGGCATCTCCAAAAAGATTAATTCAGAGATTCTGTGCATGCTCAATAGGATATTGAAGGAAGGACCACTGGGAATGGTAATGGTCTATGCTGACTTTCTGCAGTGCACTCCCGTGGATCAAGGATTGACATTGGAGACATGCCACATTGTTTATTAAGCCCTTGGTGCTTCTGCAACACTCACCAGCTAGTAACTTTTAATTCAAATTATGAATATTCCTGAAGTTGTATTTTTTAGTCTTACTGATTTGTCTAGTGACAGGGCTTCAAGCAGCAGGTCAAGTTTTCTAGTCTTCTTTGCTCTGGAGACTATAGAAGTCAGTGCTGAGACACAGACTTAGGTGGAGGCTTACACTATCCATCAGACACTTTACGGGCCAAAGAAGAGTCAAAGATTAGAGGCCTAATCCTTGAAGCAAATTTTATTTCCTGCCTTTGATTTTGCCCACAAAACAAAGTCCTCATAAACCCAGCTGTGGGATTTATGGATATATTTTTCCTTCTTAAAAGCAAATCCATTAACATTTTATCCTGCATTTTATGAGACTGAGATCATCCACATCCTTTGGTACGGGGCTAAGCCTTAGCTTTTTTGCATTTGAGCTGCCTTGGCCAAAGAATCCCATGAACACAGGCAGCACCTCAAAAATAGTGGGACTGAGAGTGGCAAAGAGCTGGATTGCAAAAATAATTAGGTCAGAAATAGGAATCTTTGGCTGCTTGCTATTATTTACTCATCAAGTAATCTGGCTCAAGCTACAGGGAAGTACTGAAGAATTGTTCTCAGACATAAACTGTTGCCAGCTGCCCTGGCCATTATATTTTCTGAAACATGTAGTTTTGTACACTGAATAAAAAGTACAAACCAGCAACTCTCTGAAGATAAGAGGAGAAGGCACTTCATCCTACCTTTAGGGTCGTTTGGGAGGGCAACCGAGCAGCCTGAGCAATAGGAAATGCTGAGATGGTGAATGGCACATTCCTATTGCCAGGGCTTCCCAGCAAACAGTTCTTGATTTAGCAGGAGGTCACAATTTTCCTGGAATAGCAGCACAGGACACTGTAATTGAACCTGCTTTCTGAAGGCTTGGGATCGGTATGCTAGCAGAGCAAGATTTAAATACTCAGGTAACACAGTGAATCTGAAGATGTATTATGGCTCCAGCACTCCAGCTTTGGTGCCGATCTTCTGAACATGGAAATGAGTGTTAGTGTCAGAAAGAGCATGGAAGACAGTGTCATGCGAGATGGTAAGTTTAAACAAGGCAAAAAAATAGACAAACCAAATGTACTATATCATAATATATATATATATGGTAATTAACTACCCAAAGAGTAGGGCAAGGGGAATATAAGCTCATTCTTGAGTTAATTCACATAGTAATACATTACTATATTTGGAAGTGTTGCAATATTACTTCACTCTTTAGATATGCAAAGAGGTGTTACTAGGCAAAAATTTAGGGAAATCCCACTTTGCTGCCTGAATCCAATTTAAGATCAATGGCAGTTTTACTCACTATGTCTACTGGTAACAGGAATACTCCTGAAACTAAATATTTGATGGTAAACAATTTAAAGAAAACAGTGCAATTAAGTCTTTTCTTAATAAAAAAATTAAGGGAAGAAAAAAAAATCTAGATAGATCCAGCATAATTTTTGTACTAATTCCTGCCAAGTCTTCTAAAAAGAAGCTTTAAAAGAAATGAAAAAGAATATTTTTGAATGGACTGGTGGAGGGGAGTCCATGAGAAAAAAGAAGAGAAATCCTGTAGTCTTCCAGGATAAAATTCTGCCTGCTTTCCATGGCTACTCACAGGAAATACAGAAGGGGAGAATGTGCTTTTGTAGTTACTGAGGTTTTCAATGTAGCACTGGCTGCAAAAGCATGTCCCATGTGAGCGAGCACAAACTGCACTGTAAGCTGGAAATGACAAGACAGCACTTTCCTCCTGTATATAGCACATTATGGGAACAGCAGCAAAGCCCAGGGTTGCCTTGACCTAAAGAAAAGCCAAATAGTTTGGCAGAACATACTGTAGGTTCTTCCAAATATGGAAGTTTCTTCTGATCTCTGGGTATGTTTCAGCAGAACTATTTTTAAACATAATGTTCATGCTTTTTAAGTACTTTTTCTTGATTGGGAAGCAGAAAATATGGGAAGAGTGGAGTAGTTCCCATTGTTTTGTTCCATTTTTTAAACAGTATGTTCCCAGTGCCAGGAATATCAAATAACACTACTGTGTGTGTACAACTGAGAGAGATAACAACCATATTTCTTAGCTTACTACAGATGTTGAATTTTGAAAAAAAAAAAAAAAAAGGAAAATAAACCCATAGGATTCTTTATCTCCCCTCCTCCAACTTAATAGTAGAATTTATGATAATCTAGCCTGGTAAAAGCAGCAGAAATTATACAGAATTACTATACTTTGCTATATTCAGCTTTCTGGGAACTCAGATAAGCATTCATGTAGCAAGACATTAATTCCAGCACCTTGAGCCACACAGTGGTTTTGGAACATTGGAACATTTAGAACATTTAGAACATTTGTTCACTTGTTTTATTATCTTCGTGTGTATACAAGGATTTCAAATGACACTGAAAATATAAATGCATCTGAGTGCTCCTGTGTAATAGAATTAACCATGACTACAAAAAGTGGAACTGGGCATTATTACTGATGCTGGTTAATTATCACCATGAGAGCTGTTTCAGGATTTCCAACAGTCCAGGGCCAATTATATGAGTCATGCCAATCATTTACTAGATAGGAGACTTGGTTTATTCTGCAATGACAAAAATCCCATGTCTAGAACACCTAAATTTTCAGAGCCCTTTGGTTATAAAGTACCCAATGTAAAAAGGATTTTTAACTTTTTTGCCTGTTTTTCTTCACAGCCAAGTACTGGCACTGGAGAAAAGAGAGCACTTTTTTTCAGTTTTATGGTCATCCTCAAGAATTGGCATAGGCCAGGAAACATTCCCAGTGAAAAATCTGGATATGATAACTGGTTTCAGCAGGTAGAGTAATTCAGCTGAATGGAAAAAGGTACTGTCACTTTTACTTACTACAACAGATGCAGCTGTTGATAGTGAACAGCCATTATGGAAGACTTGATTCCATTTCTTTTGCTGATCTATGCTTCAGATAAATCAAAATTTGTTTTGTGTCCTTGATTTGTTTATTTATTGTAACATAAGAACATAAAAAGTTTTTCCCCAGTCAAATTAAAGGCTTTTTTTAGCCCAAACCTTTCTCTGACAAAAAGCCTACATATGAGTTTAAGAACTGGACAAATGTAGCAGAACTAGTGATTTAGAGTTCAAAGGCTGCCCAAGGCAAAAGCTCTATATTGGTATTCAGATGCTCCCTGATAGATTTCTCTTGTCTCAGTGTGAAGATGGGTAAACCTTTGGATCTCCCCAGTGTCTTGCAGCATGAGGTCCGTGTCTTACTTTCGCTTTGTGTGAGAACTGAATCTTTTCGGTTGCTTTCAGTCTGCCAAAAACTAGTTTGATTTGATGTCGTTGTATTGCAACAGAGACTGATAATTCTCTCTTTATCCTCCCCATGTAACCTGTGATTTGATAGATCACTTGCCTTTGGGGCATCTTAACTGATTTCTTTTTGAGGAGGGAGCATGTATTTTGGTGGTTCTACCTTCACGTGCCATTTCACCTGTGTGCTATTTTGAGCTTTTTCCATTTCTATTTTTATCCTTTTTATTTTTTTTTTTTCTTTTCATAATCTTAGAAAAGGTCTTTTGAATTATTCAGGATGGGAGGAATCTCTTGCTGAATTTGTATGGTGCCTCAAGCATGAGTGAGTAGGTGCTGCTGTAATACAATATGAAGGAAAAGCTGTTGATCCAAGGAAAGATTTATGTAGCTATTGGGATACCTTACAAGGCAGAAGGTGACAAACAAGATTTACAGAAGCATCTCTGCAGATTAGATGCCTAACTTGTCCTGATAGTCTTACCAGCACAGCAGAACCCTTTTTATGTTGCTGATCTTTTGGATAAGAACCCATAGGTCAGTGATTACAAACAATTTAAAAAAATCAAAAGCAAATATGATACCATATGCACATAGAAAATAACACTGTAACTTCCCAGGCCCAATAAGCACCCAGGCATGACATACCTGTAGAAATAGGTGGAGTCTGGCAAATATAAATAAAGTAAATTCTGATGATTCACAGGGGAAACCCAGGCTGTGAAAATAAAAGATGCAATTAAAAAATCACAAGGAAAGGATGTTCAACAACACTACGATAATAAACTATCAGAAATGAGCTTGGAAAATAATGAACTCTTAAGACTTTTTGGAAAGAAATATGTATTGCTTTTCCTTGATGAGTGCCATATTTTCTCCACAGAGATGTTTCTCTCTTTTACTTAATGTTTTGCTAAAGAGAGAGCTTGTAAACCAGTTTAAATCAATTAAATCAGTTTTTTGCAGTTTCCTCTAATTTCATTATACAAAGAAGAGATGACAATGAAGTAGATCAGTCAAGTTTTCAGACATTTCAAACCTGTATAAGTACCACTGCCTTTGTTATGGAAAGATGGGGGAAGAAAGGATGGCCATCACAAGAGAAAGCCACAGTTGCAGACACTTGAGTTAAAAGCTCAAACACTCAATTGCTGAGAGTTTTACTGGTGTCTTTAACCTTTGGACAGCTAAGTTGCTACTTTGATACAGAAACTATTTGCAACCAAGCCAGAAAACATAATCTAGGCATTTTTTTGAAAAATTGAATTTTGTAAAAACAATCCATCTGGCCTCACTAAGTATTATTTTCTATGTTTATGAGGCTGAGAAGGAAAATTGACTGAAAGGGGTTCTCCAGGTATGATTCTTTCCATCTGTGGACCGGTCATACATATTTGTCTAGTTAAAGAGTTTAGAAGGCAGGGATGGCCAGCTGGGAACCTCACATTCTTGACCAGCGTTTCTCACTTCATAACCAAGACTTGGAGTGGATCTTCATTTAGGCTTGCTGTATTTATCCCTTATTAAAAGGTTTCTGAATGTCAAGCACTTTTCAGCATATTCTGTAAAGATCATTTTGAGCAGAGTAAGCTATTATCACCAAACAACTTGCTCATCAGATATAGCTGATTTGTGTTCTGAAAACCTAATTTTGTGTACAAATTTCACTCTTACTTATTTACTTATTTATTTATTTCTTAATCTGAGACTATTCTGGAGTAAATTTATGATTGAATATAGCTGGCAAAGCCAGGCATTAGTTGACTCATTTATACAAATGTACTGTTGCCTGTGGATGCTTTGCAAGCTGTTTCCTGCGTTAGTTGTGTGTACTGTTAGTGGAAATTTATTTTCATGCTGTTCAGTTAAACAAATTCACCTGGATCTCAGTGCTACGCACGTTTCCTAAATGGGAACAGTACACTTTTCCTCCATTGCTGCACTCTGCTCCCTGTCTGAACTCTGAACAGATGCGCACCAACATTTTGCTTCCTTCTCTTTCTATGGAAAAGTTGTCTATGGAAGAATTCTAATGCCTGAAAGTTTGCATAAAATATTTAGATTCGCTATGAGGAAGAAATTCTTTAATGTAAAGGTGGTGAGGCACTGGAATGGATTGCCCAGGGAAGTTGTGAATGCTCCATTACTGACGGTGTTCAAGGCCAGGTTGGACATAGCCTTGGGTGGCATGGTTTAGTGGGGGGTGTCCCTGCCCATGGCGGGGGGGTTGGAACTAGATGATCTTACTGTCCTTTCCAACCCTAACTATTCTATGATTTTATGATCAGCCACAGATTTTAAGGTGAAAAGGGCAAGGAAAAGGAGGGAAAAAGGCTAATTAAATGTATAGTCCTTCCATTAGTCCTGTAAAGTGCATACAATTCATATCTGGGATTTAGTAGGGGCTCCTTGTCCATGTTACAGCTGCCTTAACCAGAGAAAAGGGTGCACTGGATTCAGTTCTGAGGCAAATGCATGAATTCTACAGTCTGTGTAGCACAGAACATCAGGATAAATGATGGAAAAGTCATAACTGGTCTTCAAATCAGTAAATTCCAATGGCTGACTTTTTAGTCACAATGAAATGAATGTTTATGACTTGTTTTCCTAGCTGTTGCTATAATAAAATGCCTGTGAACTGCTGAACCACATGCTTTATTTCAGGTAGAGTTTATGTGCCTCCAAGAGAGGATTATATAATCCCCTTTCAGATCAGATGCTCTGCGAAAGTGTGTATGTGTGCAGAGTATGTAGTGGAGAAAGACTGGAAAGCAATAAGGTTACTTGGTTTAATGTCAGTGTTACTATCTTTGTCTTATAATAAATGAGCATTAGAAAGGTTTTCACTCACAACAAACACTTCTGATAGTATAATAGACTGAAAAAAACATTTTTTTACAGGCCCTTACTCATGTAAACTATAACAGCAACTGGATAAAGTGCCAGGTGAATGGCTTATGCATTATATGAGTGCGTGAACCAAACACTTTTGTTGACATTGTATAGAAGTCATTACACTTTCAATTGACTTATTTTGCCACTGCAAACACTGTTATCTTCTCAGTGAATTATTTTTTCCTCTGTATTTTTCAGAGGAAGATTTTATATTGTCTGAAGAAATGTTGCTTTATATATATTTAAAAATAAATATATAAAAATAAATATATTAAAAATATATATAAGTTTTAAATATTTTTTTAATGTAGTTACAATGCTGATCCTTTTCATTTAAAAACTGAATAGAATGATAATTATTGAGGAGCCATTTCCACACTCAGCTGATAGGCGAGTATTTCTTTATGATGTAGCAGTCCTTTTTCTGAGTGACACAGTGCATGTGCTACACCTTCTGTGGGCAGTAAAAACCCAGTCTTTGCCTCTTTTTTTCCTAATCCTCCCATACCCTAACAATTAATTTCCATATATTTACTATTTCACACATTTACCCTGCTGTTGGCTTGAAAAATTACAGCCTTTTAGTGTACACCAGTGCTAGAATGAATAGAAAAATACATAGTTCTGAAATGTATTTGACTGGAAAAAGTTTTGTTTTCCCTTTTTCATTTACCCATAAGAGCTAAATACGTGAAATGCCAAACGTTTTGATTTCTTTTTTAACTTGTTGGTTATCCTGATGTCAGAGTTTCTCTGAAGAGTTTTTGAAATTCTGTTTTTCCACCATGATTCACAGTCCTAGGTACATATAATCCTGGAAACATGTTTATATTTGTTCTTTGTTGTAGACGTGCTTAAATGCGATTCTGAATTGGGGCTTTCAGCAGAGCAAAGAATATACAAGGCAATGTTGCATTTGCTACCATGTAACCTTCTACCATCATAGATTATTTTTTGGTATTCACATCCATATTTTGTCCAAAGCTGGGAACAGAACCATGACAGCTAATTGAGCAGCAAGATACTTGGCCTGGAGGACGTGATGTCCCTAGACCAGGTAGTCATTCTGGTGTTCAGCAACTGGTATTGCACAGGAACTTACTCACTTTTAAGGCTGCACAAACTAACCTGAAACCATGGGTGGGGAGAGGGTGAAACACTATGTAAAGGCTCTTTGTTCCAGCAAGAAGTTATAAAACTTTTTACAGTAGAACTCATAGGCCAGCCACAGTCACCTGGTCAGCAATATGTATTTATAGTTTTGCCTAGGTACTGACTTGAATGCAGAGTGTGTGCTCTATTTACTTCCTTTGCTGTGACAAATGCTAGATGTTTCATAAAGATGCTTTTTACTAGTTTACCTTCTCAGAGTTAAGGATGGTCTAATTTGATGATGTCAAAAGTTTTGATGCTATAATTCTTTAACCAGTTTCTGGATTTTGAGAAAACACTTATCCATATTTCTAATATGTTCCAAAAATTGCTCATATAATGATGTTTTTTATTTTGTACAGGGACAGAAAGAATAGTGTGCATTAATTTCAGGAAATTTAAACTGCATTGTGCATAAGGCAAAA